>VDFB02063995.1:0-180020 GCA_007258455.2 Sequoia sempervirens
GGACTCTTTTCCGATTGGAACTATTATATAAGTGGTTGATTTTGTAGAAAAATACACATTGCAACCACAAAACGAGGTACAATCTCAGTATTATGATTTCATTTAGATTGCTATTTTTGTCCACATAACATTTAGAAATGCATCTGATAGTATAGAGGAGGATCGAAAGATAATCAAAGAGTGTCATTTTTATATGAGTGATGATAGATCTCACTTGTCCAAGTATGTCCAACACTGTTTTGAGATTTTTTTTGAGTTCTTGCAGGAGCATGATATAGCATTGGGCTGACATCTCATTTGGTCAATTCAAGAATACTCATATGTTTTATTGGTTAAGTAGAATACATGTAGAGAGGGGTGTACCTCATATTTGGAGTTTTTTTGAAGCTGGGCATGGGAAAGGGGAGCATGATGGAGCAGGTGCATGTGTAAAGAGAGCTCTAGCTAAGGAGCAATTGAAGATTTTAGGAGAAAAATTTAGTGATGCACATTCTATTGTTGATTGGTGTAGTACAACATTGTCACAGGGAGGGACACTTGATTCAATAGTGCACAAATTATTTTGGTTGGTTGAGGAGGGTACAGTGGGAGGAAGATTGGATTGTCATACAATCAAAGATTCTTCAAAGATGCATTCATTTTGAAGCTCAGATGCAAGCACATGGACCATTTGGACACGAGAGATGTCTTATTTTTGTTAGAGTTGTATTCAGTGTGAGTGGGCTCAATGCGAGTCAAGTGAGTGGGTGGATACATGCGTTCTACATTATCTAAATCCTTTATCTCAAACAATATCCATGACAAATGACACAATGGAAAGTTTAGTTGATTACGATTGACTTTCATATCTACTATAGCTAGGACATGTTTTTGCAGTTGTTGCACCGCAAAGGAATGATGAAAGATCAGACTATTGGTTGGCTCAATGTGTGTGGGTAAAGCATAAGCTAACACAACTGATGGAATATGATGATGGGTTCATGTATCCTACAGGTTCAGTTGTGGTTGCAGGAACTTGGTTGCAAACATACATGATTAGAAAGAATGGAATACCTGCATTTGAAGACTACGAGAAACACAAAACCATTCTCATGTACTCACACCTTGTTATAGCAACAAATATTAAGTTGCTGAAGCATCATGCCAAACCAAAGATAAAACAACTATGGACACTTAGTAATGTTGATCATGAGGCAATATTAGATACTCTTAAGCAAAGAGATGACCCTTTAGGCATACTTGAATAGCATATTCTAGAATGGAAGGTACAAAGCTTAGGCTCATTATGCTTAAGTTCATTTGTGTTCTTTATTTAATACTGATATTTTGTATAATATTGCAATGCAGTTGTCTTTAATAGTGATATTTTGTATGCAATTTTGAGATATTTTTGGCATGATTGATCATGGACCTACTGCAACAATAGCCAACTCTGATCCTTTTAGAGAGGTATGCCACAAATTACAATAATATAGATTGGTTATTCAAACCATATTTTATAGTTTGCATTACCATCTCATCATTAATTAGGTCATTTAAAATAATATAGATTGGTTATTCTAAGCATATTTTCTAGTTTGCATTACCAATTTATCATCATTCAGGTTGTTTAGATTAATATAGATTTGTTAGTCTAAGCATATTTTCTATTGTGATGATATTGATTTATCATTTAAAAAATTTTGCGATATTTTTGGCATGATTGATCATGGACCTGTTGCAACAATAGCCAACTCTGATCCTTTCAGATAGCTATGCGACATATTACAATAATATAGATTGGTTATTCAAAGAATATTTTATAGTTTGCATTACCATCTCATCATCAATTAGGTCATTTAGAATAATATAGATTAGTTATTCTAAGCATCTTTTATAGTTTGCATTACCAATTCATCATCATTCAGGTTGTTTAGATTAATATAGATTTGTTAGTCTAAGCATCTTTTCTATTGTGACAATATAGATTTATCATTTGACAACTTTTATGATATTTTTGGCATGATTGGTCATGGACCTGTTGCAACAATAGCCAACTCTAATCCTTTCAAAGAGGTATGCCACAGATTACAATAATATAGATTGGTTATTCTAAGCATCTTTTATAGTTTGCATTACCATCTCATCATCAATTAGGTCATTTAGAATAATATAGATTGATTATTCTAAGCATCTTTTATAGTTTACATTACCAACTCATCATCATTCAGGTTGTTTAGATTAATATAAATTTGTTAGTCTAAGCACCTTTTCTATTGTGACAATATATATTTATCATTTGACAACTTTAGCGATATTTTTGGCATGATTGATCATAGACCTGTTGCAACAATAGGAAACTATGATCCTTTCAGAGAGGTATGCAACATATTATAATAATATAGATTGGTTATTCTAAGCGTCTTTTAGAGTTTGCATTACCAATTAATTATCATTCAGGTTGTTTAGATTAATATAGATTTGTTAGTCTAAGCATCTTTTCTATTGTGACAATATAGATTTCTCATTTGAAAACTTTTGTGATATTCCTGGCATGATTGATCATGGACCTACTGCAACAATAGGTAGCTCTGATCCTTTTAGCGAGGTATGCGACAGATTACAATAATATAGATTGGTTATTCTAAGCATCTTTTCTATTGCATGTAGTTTAACTGCTACCTTGATGGTTTGTACAGGTGCTTGTCACTCCAAAATGTCAACATACTACTCTTGTGGAAGACTATGCCCTGAATGCCTCCAATAGGAAAATTTTGTAAAATTTGAATTTTCAAATGTGAAACAATGTAAAAAGGTCATAACTGTGTATGGGCATAATCTATATCCAGTGATGTTTTTTGAAATATGGGTCAAATTTCTGGCATTGTATAAAGGGTATATTTAAAATGTAAAATGGTTTGTATTTTGGAAACTCAGGTTGAAATAGTCATACAGATATATGCTTTGTTATTATTATTGGGATAATTCTATAAGATATTTTTGTACTTAATTGAGCTAAAACTGAAGGTTTTCTTCCTGGTTCTTTCTTGTTGGTATGCTCGTTTGAACCAGGTTCTGTAATATCTCCTATTGATATATAATAAATTACAATGGCTGCCCTTTTTTTCCAAAAAAAAAATGTAAAAAGGTCATGTGAAGGTCATTTCCAATTTAATCGAGTCTTTGATCTAGCAAAGTGGAAACAAGGTATTTGGGTGTGCATGATGTTCAAGTTGATTGGGTAAGAGTTTTCTGATGCAAGAGCTAGGTGGCTTTAAATAGCACAATTACAATTAAAGATGATTCAAACTCCAATTTGATCCTCAAACCCAAAATTGGGTGCAACTTCACTAAAAAATCCTACCAAACTACCAAAACCACAATTTTTTTTGGTGAGATATGCTTTCTAAAGCTCTATTTCAACAAACCCTCATTTTTAGAAACTTTCATGAGGTTTTTAAGGAAATCAATGTTTCCAACCTTTCTAGACCCTATAAACTCATAAAACAAGTCTATTAGGACCTACATAAGCTTGATCAACCTTAAATCTTGCTGCCCCCACATTTCAATAACATTAGCATGTCGTAACTACCATTTTTCACCTAATTTCACTCATTTTTGCCATGCATGTCAACTCACCAACTCAACTACAAACTTTTCCAGCTCTTTAAACCCACATAGTCACCTTATATATTCCTAATAACATCTACCATGTCCATACCATCGAGCTATAGACCGTACAATAGATGGTATGGCCTTTTAGCACTTTGGACTCTTAAGGAAAATTACCAGTCCAATGTAACTCAGAGTGATTTAGCGTATTTGGGTGAAAAAGATGACCATCCCTAGAATAAATGTACCCATCCAAATGTGTTGGAACAGTCTGTTTGGTCGTATGAGTTGTAGAATGAAAGTTGCACCACTTTGCAACTTTACACTGCTTGCATTTGACAACATTTCCCTCAACTGAAAACTCGTCACCATGAGAAGAAACCTCCAAGATAGAAAAAACCGAGAGAGGTTATTGTAGATGGTCCCAACATGATCCCATATCCTCAGATGAAGAGTCTGTAAGCATCATGGTTTTTGAGAAATATCCCTTCAAAGATTGCTGCCTTTTAGCACCTTAGACTCTTAAGGGAAATCACTGGTCCAATGGAACTCAGAGTGATTCTGTGTATTTGGGTGAAAAAGAGGACTATCCCTATCGTAAATGTACCCATCTGGATGTGTTGGAATAGTTTTTTTGGTCATGCGAGTTGCAAAATGAAAATTGCACCACTTTTCAACTTTACACTACTTGCATTTGACAACTTTTCCCTCAACTGGAAACTCATCACCACGGGAAAACACCTCTAGGATAGGAAAATCCAAGAGAGGTTATTGTAGATAGTCCCAACACAATCCCATAGCCTTAGACGAAGAGTCTATAAGCATCATGGTTTCCAAGAAATAGCCTTTCAAAGATTGTTGTCTTTTAGCACTTTGGACTCTTAAGGGAAATCACCAGTCCAATGTAGCTCAGAGTGATTTGACATATTTGTGTGTAAAAGAGGACCATATCTAGCATAAACGTACCCATCCGGGCATATTGGAATAGTCTGTTTGGTTGTACGAGTTACAGAATGAAAGTTGCACCACTTTGCAACTTTACACTGTTTGCATTTGGCAACTTTTCCCTCAACTAGAAACTTATCACCATGGGAAAACACCTCGGAGATAGAAAAAAATGAGAGAGGTTATTGTAGATGGTCCCAACATTATCCCATAGCCTCAGATGAAGAGTTTGTAAGTGTCACGGTTTCCAAGAAACAACCCTTCAAAGATTGCTACCTTTTAGCACTTTGGAATCTTAAGGGAAATCATCGATCTAATGTAGATTAGAGTGATTTGATGTATTTGGGTGCAAAAGAGGACCATCCCTAGTGTAAAAAAATCCATCTAGATGTGTTGGAACAGTCTATTTGGTCGTACGACTTGCAGAATGAAAGTTGCACCACTTTGCAACTTTACACTACTTGCATTTGACAACTTTTCCCTGAACCGAAAACTCATCACCACGGGAAAACACCTCTGAGATAGCAAAAACCAAGAGAGGTTATTGTAGATGGTCCCAATATGATCTCATAGCCTTAGATGGAGAGTTTGTAAGCATCACAGTTTCTGAGAAATAGCCCTTCAAAGATTACTGTCTTTTAGCACTTTGGACTCTTAAGGGAAATCACTGGTCCAATGTAGCTCGGAGTGATTCGGCATATTTGGGTGCAAAAGAGGACCATCCCTAGCGTAAAAATACCTATATAGACGTGTTGGAACATTTCGTTTGGTCGTATGAGTTGCAGAATGAAAGTTGCATCACTTTGCAACTTTACACTACTTGCATCTAACAAATTTTCCCTCAACTGAAAACTCGTCACCACAGGAAAATGCCTATGAGATAGAAAAAACTGAGAGAGGTTATTATATAGTGGCCCAACATGATCTCGTAGCCTTAGACAAATTTTTTTTAGGCATCTCAATTTATGAGTAATAGTCTGTCAAAGATTGTTGCCCTTCTACACTTTGGACTCTTAAGGGATTTCGCCGATTGAACGTAGCTCAGACTGCTTCGGCCTGTTTGGGTGCGAAAGGGGACCATACCTAAACTGAACGTACCCATCTGAATGTGATGGAATAGTCGATTTGGTCATACAAGTCATAGAACAAGATTTATTTATGCCCTTACAAGTAGTTTTAAGCCTCCAACCGAACTACAACGCTGTTTTTCATGGGAAAAAAGCCATGAGACCATAGCTTGTTCTTTATTTTTAATGGAAATTGGTGGGAAGCAGAGTTAAATTCTTCACAAACTTTGTTTGAAGTAATTTCATTCATTTTTGTGAATTTAAGAGGCATTTTACTAGAGGTCAGTCTGTGAGCCCTGTTCCAAGGGTTTGAGTGCATTTAAAATGGAGTTTTAAGCCTTCCACCCATTGTATGATGCTATAAATCAGTGGATAGGATTAATTAGAATAGATAAACATGTTTGAATTGTTTCCTATGCAGGGGAGGTCAGCATTATGATTTTTGATGATGCCTTAGATGGCATTTGGGGTGTTTTTGCATGAAAAAGTGAGGTTGGAGAGGGTAAAAGTGGGAATTGTTTGAGCAAAGTCACTTTTATTGTTATTTTAAGCTTGTGTAGTGTTATTCAAGGATGTTGGAGTTTGTGGTAAAGTCTGGGGAAGTATGCAAGTAGGTTTTTCAATAAACCCTTGCCAAATTTGAGTAATTTGAGGGTTTTGTGGAATAGAGTCTTAAAGGGCGATTTCTAGAGGATAAATGGGAAAATTTGAGGTTTTTTCATATTTTGAGTGTTTCCCCAACAATTTTTAGGGTCTAAGAAGTGTTCCAAGGGTGGTTGCTTTGGAAATTTGGCCTATTTGGCTAGGTTGAGCAACATAGTTTGCATGATTTGTGAAAGTTGTTCCAAAGGAGTCCTGTGTGAGTTGGAATTATGTTGAAGGGGACTAAAATAGGTGTCTAGAATGATGATTAGTTGTAGGAGTTGTTAAAGATATATGAGAGTTAAGTTGAGAAAGGTGTTTAGGAATCCCTTGTATTGTGAAAGTGAGTGGTTTTCCATACTTGGTTGCATCAACTAACCATCAACTAGTCCTTTGTTTCCAAGGTGCTCCTGCACCATTTTACAAGCATCCATATAGCTTGTTTGAAAGCACTTATTTTAGGATTTTAGCCATAGCAGCAAGGCAGTGAACTGTTTGAAAAAATGCCTCAAAAAATGTGGTCTCATGGTGATGGAATGCCATGAAAATCAATAGCAATTTTCTTGTCATGGCATTCCATCACCATGAGACCACATTTCTTTGAGGCATTTTCTTTAAACAGTTCATTGCCTTGCCTATATTATTGCTTACTATTATGCTTTGTTAGATTCTTTCCAAGCATCCATAACTTGTTCGAAAGCACTTGTTTAAGGCTTTTAGCCATAGCAGCAAGACAATTAAATGTTTGATAGAATGCTTTGATAGACATGTATGAAAAATGTGGTAGCACAGACAAAGCAGTGAATTGTTTGAAAAAATGCCTTAATGAAATGAGGTCTCATGGTGATGGAATGCCATGACAATCAACAAGGAAGTCATCTGTTTGAAAAAATACCTCAAAGAAATGAGGTCTCATGGTGATGGAATGCCATGAGAATGAAAATTTCTTTTGATTGTCATGGCATTCCATCACCTTGAGACCTCATTTCTTTGAGGCTTTTTTTCAAATAGTTCATTACCTTGTCTATGCTATTACTTACTATTATGCTTTGATAGAATTTTTCCAAGCATCCATAGCTTGTTTGAAAGCACTTGTTTTAGGCTTTTAGCCATAGCAACAAGCCACTGAATTGTTTGATAAAAATATTTGGTAGACATGTATGAAAAATGTGGTAGCATAGACAAGGCAGTGGATTGTTTGAAAAAATGCCTCAAACAAATGTGGTCTCATAGAATTCCATGACAAGAAAATGCAATTGACAATTGCTCCTAGTTATTAGTTATGCAAAGTGAAGTAATTGCATAACTGCTTAGGTTGACTTTGTAAAAACTATATTGTAATTGAATTTTTTTCATCTATCAACATCTAGTTGTTAGTTATCAAATGTGAAGTAATGCTTTGAGTTTGAAAGATGTGCAATGCAATGTAATCAACGATATGAATATAAACTACATAATATAACCATTATTTTTTATTCTATTGTACATTGATATTTAACCATTGCTCAAGATTAAATTTTCAAAGAGTTTAATCATGCATAAGAGGAATAAATTAAATTTTGATTGTCAACTTCTATATATCAAATTATCCAGTAATCAAGTGTATGTCTATATACAAAAATGGCATCGACGCCAACTCAAACAAAGTTTTACAAAATGTGGCATATGTCATCTTGATATCTATTCAAAATTTACATTCCAAAATGTCTATCTCATCCTAAACTACTGGTGGATCATCAAAATGGAGCCTCTTTGAAGCACTCTTTGGCTTTGAAGGTAGTTGCACAAGAAAAAATAAAACCACAATTGAGATTAGTTATACTATATAATTTAAAATCAAATAATTAACATCAAAATCAATACACATTGAATTTTAATTGAACTCTAAAATTAAAATCTTGATTACTTGAAATATACTTCTCTTCAAAGGGTCAGGAGTCCTAGAATATGCCCCTCTCAAAGAACCAACCAAACCAAGTTTTGAAATGTGAATCTATATATGTAAACAAAAACATAAAATTGATCCAAGTTAGCATACAATTGTCAGTAATAGGAACATATTTACCAAACACAAAATAAAATAAACACATACCTCTTTAGGCTGATCTTTTTCTTTATCTCCTTGAGGTGTTCCAATACCTACTCCGTCAGGCGTTGTGACACTTGTCAACAACGATTTATAACTCATAACCTCTTGTACATAAAAATGACATGTACATATGAAACTACCAATCTATGCTGATGTATGTATAATCAATATAAGATCTTAAAAATCTTAATTCAATCGAATTTGAGTTCAATTACCTTCCCCTTATCTAAAATTGTGCCTCCATAGTTTGGACAGGGATGCACCTCACTTGCACTAGGTATTTCCTACAAGAGGAAAATAAGATAAACATATAAGTTATTATATAATTTCATTAATGACAAGCAAGTATATAATAAAAAAATGTAAACGAGTGAGTGCGAAAATATATACTGTGTGCATGTCAAGGCCAAATGAAATGGACCTAAGGGTGCTATTAGTCACCTATGTGAGCTCCTCCTTAGACATCAATTGTTAAATAGACCATGATGTAAATAAATATTAGTACTTGATACTATCTCTTATTAATATTCATTTAAAAACAAATGCAAGTTATGAATTTACAACTTAAATCTTACTTGTGTAACTATTCCAATGTCCCCCTCTCTAGCAGGAGAGGACTCTATAGGGTGCGCTCCACTCCCATGTGTCTAATCTCCTATAATGTCCACATCATGGAGGTCATAATCAAAAGTCTCCAAGGGATGCTCAGCGGGTTGTACAAGAGAACCCAAGCATATCTGGTGGCACATAGTGTGAGTATGTTGTACACAAATATGTGGACCTGAGGAGGATGATGCAGCAACACTCGATCCATCGTCAACATCAATAGAATGTGGTTGAGCTATTGTAAAAGTATGGGAAACCAAAAGACCACTCAAAGAGTGAATAGCTTGAATAGTTTGTGTGGTTGCATCCTCGATAATATTTGGATGATGTACTAGAGGTGGTAGAGGAAGAGAAGGAGGGGGAACATATGGGCGTTGGACTACTCTAACTACCCTTAGTCTATCCTGGGGCATACCTCCACCGACACCCTAGAAGGGTTTAATGCCAAAGTAATTAACATGATGCCCTAACACAAACTCAACATATAATTTTTTAATAAAGTAAAATGGTTTATCACTATTGTTGTTGGGTGGTTTATCAAAAACCATACACCAACGATCCCAAAATTTATCTACAATGTCCTTATTTGTGAACCATTTTATAGAAAATTTTGGTTTATTAACATTAACTGGAAAACCGGTGCGGGGGTTAATGAATAAAGAGGCTATTTGGGATTTTGTTATTTGGAGATCTTTCACATCATCATAAGAAAATCCACAAGAGTAATATTTCCTCATGGTTTCTCGCCACAAAAGAAAGGCATTATGTTGGGTGGAGAGGGTTTCTATATTTTTAATTATTTTCTGCAATGTTTTTGTCATCTGGGATAATTGAGGGATTGTCTTATAAACATCACAAATTCCCCTCAATTGCTCCAATTTTTCACCAATTAAGTCTTCAATTAATGGGCACGGAGGTGGTGGAGCGTTTGACATTTTTGTATTTTCATTATCAGCCATAATACTTGATTAAAGTTAAAAACTAATTAATCTAATTGAAATTACACAATATAAATGAAACTATTGTAAAAAAACCCTAGTTTTAAATAATAAAATTCCAAAAAAACCCTACTTTTTAACAAAAATCCATACCAAACTCAAGTTTTTTAATAAAAATCCATAAACAACAATAGTTTTTAATAAAAATCCATAAAAAATATTATTTTTTAATAGAAATCCATTGTAAACTCTAGTTTTTAATAAAAAATCAATAAAAATGCCTACTTTTTAATAAAAATCCATAAAAAACTACTTAAAATTATACATTACTAATAGAAAAATCGATTAAAACAAAAATAAAACCAAAAACTTACCCTGGAAATCAGATATTTGCTTGAAATCAGATATCTGATATCTAAACGTTGCTCTCACTGCCCGCACTCAGCTCTTTAAAACGCTTCAAATGATTTTAAAAGCCCACTGATGTCTATTTATACCTAATTCAAATCGAATATCCGATTTGGATCAGATATCTAATATGTGATTCTTGCCTTGGGCATTGCTTTGGAGCAATGTATGACACCCAAGCCAAAAAAAATTCAACTCAGGATTTTCACAATTTTTGGTCGATGCAAAACATAACTTTTTTCACATCACCACTTTTTGGCACATCATGATCCTACAAATACCCAGACTTAACATTCTAATTCCATCTTTTTATTGGATTGGATCCTTTTAGCATCCATCTGTTTATACCCCTCAATGTGTTCACAACTTCAATGCAGTCATTGTCCCTCAACAAGCTGGTAATAAGAAGGAAGTTCTCCTTGTTCTTGGGGTGGATCTGAACACCATTGTTAATGGTTATCCTAGCTTTAATTGGGTGATGATTTGAAAGTGTATAAGGATAGACCAACACTTTGTTACCCCCATTAAGAGGCTCAAAATTGCAAAGATCCTTGTTGGCATAAAATCTATCTAACCTACTATAAATCTTTTTGTGACCTTCTGAGCATTACATCGAGTAAACCACACACCACTTCTCTCCTACTTCATACCTTCCAGGGGGTCAAGAAAATTTTGCTTGTTTTTCATTCTAAGCCAATAGTGCATTTCATTCCCTTTCCAAACTGCACTAATGCCCCCCTTTTTATCTTCCTTATTTTCTATCATATTAAAATATCCACTTATAATCTAAGGGATCTTAGGGAGTCTAGCTAACCATCTCCATAGATCACATGTCTCCCTAAATAGTCATTTGGGGCATAATTGAATAGATTCCAAATTCAACATCACCCCTCTCAAAGGAGGACCAAACTACTCTGTTGCGAGGAGAGATCTTAGAGTCAGTTAGATATGGTTTCCACTTATTCACCATCAAGATGGCTACACATACTTTTCCTTTTTCATGTTTGGAGGTTAGGACCATAGAGTCTCTCCAAATTAATTTTAAGTTGGTCTCCAACAAGAAACCCACTACTTTGAGCTCTTGCAACATGACACAATCTTTATTTTGCTCCAAATTGAGAAACCTTCTTATCACATACTTTATGTCAGGGGACTCTAACCCTCTAACATTGCAAGAGGTGCAATTAACTATCATTATTGTACTTGTTAGTTGAGTCCTCTTTATTATTCTTAAACATTTCAAGGAATCTAATTGTTGTTGGCAACACAAGGGAAAAAAATTGAGAGGGGGGGTGAATTAGTTGTCACATAAATTTAAACTTATTAACCTGATTCTTAGATATGATAAATAAAAATGAAAGCATAAACGATCACAACATCAGAAACACACATAACACCAAGATTTTTATGTGGAAACCCTGTTAGGGGAAAAACCACAGTAGAGGTTAGTCCACAAGATTATACCTTGTTAAAAGTATAAAGGAATAAATGGGGAATGCACATGCATTCAAGCACAATTCCTAGAGCTCATTGCTCAATTAAAACAAGGCTTACTACCCAAAGGAAGACACATTGTCTTATAGAAGCATTTGGATTACATCCGCAAGATTTTGAACTGAGAAAATAGCATCTGCTAATGCCTGATTATAGTTTCTGTTAAGCACATGAACAATTCTTCACACTCTACTCACTCTTCTTCACACTCTGCTTCTGACTTCAAATGATTAGGAAATTATTCTCACATCTCATGCATTCAAATGGAATAAACAATCACTCATATATATCCGCAACTAGGAATTACATCAACTCCATGTCGGCTTTAACAAAATAAAAAAAATGTATACAAACTGTCAGCCCAAAACATAAATAATTATTAATGCGAATCAACCAATGTCGACCACAACATAGTCAAGACCCAAAACAACATCCTCAAACATGAAACAGCTCGAACAATTATTCCTCAAAGACCCACAACACGCTACAATCACCCTATTGGCCATGAACATGAAAAACATGAACACACAAAAGAAAATAATCAATTGTGGGAACACTGATCAATGAAGACATGCAACACATATAGAGCATGATCTAGAAACATCCACGAGCATCATGAATCACCATAGAATCATCCAAAACAACTCAACTTACTAGAATCACATTATCTTCTTTCAAGAACACCAACTGAAGCAACAAAATAACTGTCAGAACACAAATACTCATAACTCAATCAAATCTTCATGCGGATCTCTGAAACTTAATGTGGATAAACTAGATATACTAAAAAAAAACCCTTTAATCCAAAACCTTTGATCATCAACACACTGAGCTAGGCAATAGTATGTTGGCTAAACTGAACTTCACTGCATCACTGACAACTTGCAACTTATGTTATTACATTTTTCTCAATATCCTCAACATATACAACCTCTAATGTCTTTAAGGCCAATATTGTTTACATCAATGACAACCACATATCAACAACATCCAACAATTGTATTCTCTTCATTTTTAATTCTCTTAGGTGAGGGAACAACCAACACTATGTTGGTTTTCTTCCTCTTCACTTTATTGATTCCTGCACCATACTTGCATATTGTAATGGTGCTACCTTTCTTCCTACCCCTTTTTTTTGGGTTCCTTAGGGGGTGGGGGGCTAGATTCCCCAGTATCATGTTTCATCATTACCAATCCATTCTCAGAATCTTTCATAGAGACTTCCTTAGCTAGTGGGCTTCATTACAACACTCAACCTATCCTCTTTGGTTAAATCACTGGAGAGGCCCACTATCCTTTCAAGGGTCTCCTCACCACTAGGGTTTCCAATAGGGCTCATAAGTTCAAAGACATTGGTCAGGTTGGAGAATCCATCTTGGGGAATGTCTATAATATCAACAGAACACTTCTTGATCATGTCAGTTAGGGTCTCAAGGGAATCATCAACCGAGGAGATGCCAAGACCACCACAGTTGTCTATGTTGGTCTTCTTGTTTTCCCTAGGGACCTCCAAGGAGTGAGGACCAATATTGTTTCCTGGTTTAGCTTTAATCATGTCAAGCCCCAAAGGAAACTTAAGAGATTGATTAGCCTCAAAGGTAGAGACTAGGTTCTTGACTTTGGAAGATTTTTCATTATCTTTTTCATTGTCTTGACTATTAGACATCACAGTCTCTTCGTCTATAATAATGCCATTAACATATGTTTTGATAACTTCAATCTTTGTTCCACTATTATTTTTAAAATCTTTTCCTTTATTCATAATTTTTTCAAGGGCAAGTTGTTGAGCATTCTTTTTACCAACCTCTACTAGATCATTTGGAGGAAATCCAGGATTAGGATAAGGCAAGGGAGATAGTTGGCGTAGGGGTGAGGTTGGCAAGTTGGACGAAAGGGGATAATTGATTGCACAAGGAGACTATGGGATGGAAAATAGGCTGAAGAGAAGCAATGATGGAGAGTCTGGCCCCAAAAGAGGGGTTGGCACCAGATGGGGGGAACCACAAGGGGATAACTTGCAAGGTTAGAAGCAACGAGAGATGTAACAACGCTAGAAACACATGTCATTTCCACACCTTCAAGTGGCTTAGAGAGGGGTCAATTTCCATGAACCAATGCAAAAAATTTCCTCAGATGCCCTTCTTTCCTATAGAGATAGAAAACCCTAATACCACCAAGCACTTCCACTGAGCATGAATGGAGAGTGCCCTCAATTTTAATACTAATATTTTTTAGGTAAAATGACACTCAAGTTGAGTGATACCAGAACCACACATTCAAATCTAGTAATGTGACTCGGGGTCTATCTACCGTGATCACATTCCCAAAAGGTTCAAAAATTTGCGTTACAAAGGACCACAGGTCTTGAGGAATATTTTTCACTAACAATCATCTAGGTCTTGACAAAGCAAGGATCTCATCACAATTGGCTCCCAATTTCTAGGAAAAAACCCTAAACATGGATTTCCCAACGCTCTAGTAGGGTTTATTCAATACTTTTAATTGCATATCACGATTCTTAAAATAAATTAGAAATAAGCCCTTTTGAATCATACGACACAATGAAATTTGAACATTTAATTTTTTAAACCACATAGAGTTAAATCAATTGTCTAAGTATTTTCTAGCGGGGAGATTATCTAGGTCTATGGCAGCCATGAAGATTGTGACCTTAGAGAGTCCACCCCTCTTTGTGGATTGTATCAAGCATGCCAATGTTCAGAACAATTACAGTAGTATCTAGAGGAAACATTCCTTGGGGTTCTCCATTAACACCAACATTCTCTCCTTCACTTAAGGAATCAAACACAAATTTTGCACTCTCCAGTCAAGCAGAGTGGTCATTAGCAATGACCTCTCAAATTTTTTTAGGTGGGTTAATGGCATTAAATACCTCCCCAACCATCGAGAAAACCCTAAGGGGTTCAATGAGGGAGGTCCCCCCCTCTATGGCCTTTTAGGCTAGGAAACAATAAAGAATGACAACCAACACAAACCCACATAAAACTGAAAGAACATACACTAGGAGAGAAAGCAATGAGGACAATTATTCAAAGGGGTATGAAAGAGAGTACCTACATGGGGGAGGGTCAAGCATCCCCCACCACGAAGTCGAAACCCTCAAACCAAACTCCTATTGCCAAGATCATAGTCTTTCTTTCATCATCAGTATTGTAAGTTTTATTAAATAAGTGTGGTCATTTTACATTATTATTCTATAAATTATTTGGTTGATGGGGGAATCAAATAGAGAGAAAAGTGAGAGAAGGTAATTCCAATACTTTGGATTCATTCCTTGAGAATATAGAGAATTGAATTTCATAAGGAGTAAGACTCCAAGAGAATTATGACATCCAATAAAAAAATATATCACTTATATACACCTATTAGTCATCTGACAACTACTTGTCAAGATATTTTTCTTGTAGATAACAAGAAAGAAGAGATGTGGTTAATAATATTTTTGGGGTGTCCACGAGTATATGTAATGTGTGTATATCCTTATTTAGTTACAATGTAAGCTTAAATAGTGAGGATGTGTTCAAAAATGGCAAGCACAAGAGGTGCTATGTATGACTATAATATGGGTGAAGGTAACTATTGAAAAAATTACACATTATTTATTGAGCATGATCTTGAATGTTGTCATGTATTTTATGGTGTATTTAATTTAAATATATTATTATATTCTTGATTGATGGTAGGGAATTAAATAGAGAGAAATTTAAAAGAAAAATATTGAATTTTTAGATACATTAAATTTTGGAAGTACTTAGAATTTTCCAAAAGAATTGTAACACTTAATAAAATTTATATTTCACCTCAATTATTTGTTGATGATAGGGAATGAAATAGCAAGAAAACTAAAATAAAAAGATTGAGGTTTTAAATTTATTGTTTGATAATACATTAAATTTGGAAGGACTTAGAATCCTAAAAGAATTGTAGCACCTAATAAGACTTTTATACTACTATATAAACTATCTTAATTTGATTTCAAAGATATTATTGCATAGGACCTCTGTATAAAGATATTATTGTATTATTAGTTGACTTAAGAGAGTAGAAAAACTAGAAGAAAGAGATTTTGTATTAATTGTTTAAAAAATAAATAAATTTCATAAGAACTAATAATCCAAATATAATTATGCCAATAGTGGCATGGTGTGATGGTTAAATTGTTGTGTTGTTATTCTTGCCATCAAGGTTCAAACCCCATTGGGGTATAATTGTTGAGAAATTATATTGGGGATGAGGTCCCCCATTTGTGACCTCATCGATTCATAGCTCCAAATTAAAAGTGTTTACCCCTTTAAAAAGAATTAAAAAAAAAATCAAAATATAATTATGAAAAATATAGAGAAAGCTATATCTTGAAATTGATATTATTTAGCATACTTATGTTAGTAACAATGCAAGTGTAAGTAAAATAATAATTTGATATTTATTTATTTTTTGCATTTCTATTAAATAATATTTTTTTGATAAAAAAGAAAGCATATCATGTTCCTTGAAATAGATAATGCACATGATGTGTATTGAACATTATTGAAGTATGTCATCTTCATTTATATATGCAATATAAAATGTATTAAATGACATGTTAAACATTTCATAATTTTGTTATGGATAGTGAGTGGATTTTGATGGTTATTCATGTATTTTTAGGTTATTCTAGTCACCCTCCACTCCTCATCTACAAACCCCAATTCTCCTTTATTTCTAAACTAAATTGCCCTTGTTGCCTTGTAAATTAGTGGGAGCCCTAGATTCTTGTGCCAAATTTATCATAACTATGCTACTATATGGAACATCCTTCACAAGGTGGTCATATTCCCTACTTAGAGGTTATCAAATGGTCATGATGAGGGATTATTGCATGAGTTTACTACCAACTGGAAGAGAAACATAGTTTACAACAAG
Source organism: Sequoia sempervirens (assembly GCA_007258455.2). Taxonomy (NCBI): domain Eukaryota; kingdom Viridiplantae; phylum Streptophyta; class Pinopsida; order Cupressales; family Cupressaceae; genus Sequoia; species Sequoia sempervirens. Next base: position 16,704 of record VDFB02063995.1, read on the forward strand.
GACATATCTTTTAATGTGTCTAAAAAACTTATTGTCATGGCCACAAGGCTAAAAAATAGAAGGGTTGCAAAATTTATAGGGTTCTAGGGATTTGCAAATATCACCAAATTTAAATGTTAACACATTTATATATAAATCCCTAAAATAAATTTGGGTTAAATATTGTGTAGGGTTCAGGATAATAGGGCCATGTTGGCATCAATGAATAAAATATGACCACGAGGTGGAGGGGATTCATGTGACAAGAAGGCATCTACACAACCAAGTCAAAACATATGGCATGGGAAAGATCTAGAATAAACACATATTTAGAAAATATAAATATCTAATCAATGCCATGTTAATTTATTTATCAAGTTTTTATTCAGCATGATTCAAATTTGAAGAGAAGTACAATATTCTATTGAACATTAGAAATAGTATACAAATTAAATGCTTAATATTACAATATTTTACTATTACATTATTTTTTGTGTGAAGAGCATAGAGATTCCAATCCTTTCAATAAAGTTGTACAATGGATTCAATTTGTTTAGTAAATTTATTCATTTAGTAGACTTGAAACCCCTCCATGATTTGGTCAATAATCTCATTGGTTTACACATTGAAAATCTTAATATAAAATACACTATATGTTTCTCCTATCTTTTCACTCACAATTATGCCTATGAAAGATATTGCAAGTCCTAAATTTACTCACCTCTTTTTAGATTATATGCCTACTTTAAACTTGGAGTTAAGAGTTGGAATTGCAAATGAAACCAAAAATTAACTTGAGACCTTTGAGAATAATCACCTTGTTTCTTGTCTTTTGAATATCAAGATCTTATTTTGATACCAGTTACAATAAAATAGCTTGCACAAAATAAAAATATAGGAGGAAATATGTTGTAAATACTTGAGAAAATAAGTCACTTTGAGGAGGCAAACCTCTAAAAGTCACCAATAAAAACACAATTCACAATATGATGATCATAAACTAATTGCTAGCTCCTATATGTACCAACTTATGCCTTAGATGCCACCTAGACTAACTTAACTACTTATATAAGACTATATAAATTATTATATAACTTAATTAAGTGTTATGTTAGTCACAAGTCAACAACCACACCCCAATACAATCAATAGTTTAAGGGCATAACACATCATTATATATGTCATTTGCATGTCCATATATATTATTTTCAATATTGTTTATTGTCATTGATCTTGCTTGTCAAAGAGTTTGACATGGGAGAACCCATCACCCATCAAATGCCTAACAAATTATTTCTAATAATCTTAGATTTTTACTATTTCATAATTTCAAAACCATTTGAAATAAGCTTAGATTATTCAAAATGTCCAACTACTAATCCAAATTTACTATTTCTATTCTAAAATGTGGACAATTTTTTTTTTTATGAATAATATTTATATTATGATTTGAAAAATCACCTTACACGTATTGAAAAAATGGTTAGAAAAAGTCACACCCCTAATATCCAAACAAAACAAAACAAGATTACATATTACATATATTAAAAAATGGATAGAAAAAATCATACCCCTAAAATCCATAAATAATAAAACAAAATAACATATTAAATATATTTAAAAAAATTGTAGATGGGAGAAAAAATCATGCCTCTCAAATCCAAGTATAAAAAATAAAACAACATAACATTAAAAAATATAGATAGAAAAAATCACGCACCCTAAAGTCTAAACATTATGAAATAAGATAACATAGAACACATGCCAGCAATATTGGTTTTACCTTAGTAGAGAAACACTCTGCTATAAAATTTCCTGGATTTATCAAAGCGTTGTGATCTCATTGATTCGTATCTTAGAAAGGACAAACAGAAACGATAACCAGTAGCTTTCATGTCCGCGTTCCAATTTCTGATCTCTATCTGATCGTGTCCATATCTCGTGTTAACAGGATACATCGTGGGGCATCTTCTATGCTGGATTGATGCTGCCTGTCTGTGACATCCCACTTGTCAGGAAATTTTATTGTGAATTACAACACAGAATAGACAATTTTTTGTAATATTTTTTTGGTTTCCATGAATATATATAGACATGTGGGTATGTCCTTGCTCAGATATAGGAGATTCATGGTAGTGGGTATATCCTTGCTCAGATATAGGAGATTTATGATAGTGGGAATAAGTGTGTAAACAAATGGCAAGTGCAGAGGTTGTATGTCTTACTAAGCCCAGAGTTGATGCAGTAGAGATATTGGTAGAGAAAGGGATCACAAGCATTCCTGAGAAATATATCAGGCCTCCAGAAGAGCGTTTCACATGTCCTACTCTAAGTGAAGATGTGGAAGAGCAAGTCCCTGTCATAGACTTGCAAGGCCTCAATTGTTGTGAGGGGAGTATTGAGAGAGAAAAGGTGATGAAGGAGCTGGCTTATGCCTGTGAGGAGTGGGGGTTCTTTCAGATTGTGAACCATGGGATTCCAGAGTCTCTGATGGAGGACATGATGAATGTGAGCAAGGGTTTCTTTGGTCTGAGTGTGGAAGAGAAACAAGCTTATGCTGCCTTACCTGGTTTGATCACACAGGGGTATGGGAGTAAGTATATAGCAAGGGAGGGTGCAACCAGAGATTGGAGGGACTTCATCTATCTTATGCTGCAGCCTCACTCCAGAAGAGATTATGATTATTGGCCTTCTAATCCTTCTGATTTCAGGTAACAGTTTTAGATATAGTATAAACCTTGTTTCAAACTTCGTTTCATTTACTTGGTCTTCTGGCTGTTGCAGCTTTAAACTATATATATGCCATGTAAAGCTTTTGGGGTTGTTTCTAACATTTGTGTTTCTATTTTTATTGTGTTTTGGAGTGATCATCTTCATTTCATATCATTTGAGATGATTATTATTATTCATTTTTAAATATATATGTTTTTTATTCTTTTAATAGAGAGTAAAGGGGCTTTTTAAAAGATAAAAATTATTGTTTTCTGTTTTTAGATCCTCTCAAAATCTGTTGTTTTACTTCTTTAATAAAAAATAATAAAAAACTAGGCGGCAGGCCTAGTTTGTTTGGCTAAAGCATCCTGTTAAGAGATCACAAGGTCTAGTCTCTCCACTGTTCCCGTGGTACCGGATGCAGCGGTGGGCCTAGTTCATTTAGTTAAAACATCCTATTAAGAGGTTCCCGTGGTACCGGATGCAGCGGTGGGCCTAGTTCATTTAGTTAAAACATCCTATTAAGAGGTCCCCATGGTACCGGAGGACATGTCGCACCAGCATCACTGGTTAGTTATTATAAGTTAACTTTCAACTAAACAAAAACAATAATTTATTTTTTAGATAATTGAACTATTATTTTGTCTATTTTTAGAAAATGATTTTTTTTTTTCAAACAAAACCAAATAAACATGAAAATTTTAAAAGACCAATATAATTTAGAAAATAGGTAAATTAGAGATAAATTAAATAATAATAATAATTATAAATTTAAATTCTTATATTGTTATTATTATGATCTAACTTATTATGTAATTCTTTTCTTAAACTTAATAATACAATTAATAATTTTTATTTATCATTTTGCATAAATTATATTATATAAATTTTATGTTTAAATAATTATTATTTTATTTTTTCTTATAATTTTATTATATAATCATTTCATTTTATTTATAATATAATCAATAAATATTATTTATATATTGTATTTTACATATTACTATGCAATATATATAATTATCATTTTTTTTCTGCAATTAAATTATACTATCATTTTGATTTTACTTTTATTTTGTTTGACATTTTAAAATGATTATGTTAATATTATAATTAACAAAACTTACATTTATTTTTATTAAATCTAAAATACTATATAGACAAGTCCTAGCCAGTATGTGGCACTCCTTTAAATTAAAAGATCTTAATTTTTTCATTAATTTTTTAAACATGATTTAATTTTCTTTGCAATGGTTTCTGGTTTTGATTGTGTGAGAATTTTTTGCATCAACGTTTCTGGTTCCTTGATCCATCATCAGGATGAGAGCAGAGCTAAAGAATCACGGAGTGTGATCTGAAACGTTGATGCAAAAAATTCTCACACAATCAAAACCAGAAACCATTGCAAAGAACATTATGAATTGTGAAAACTTGATATCTTTAATGATTTAATTTTTTTCATTTGCAATTAAAAATGATTCATGATCAAGTTTATTACTCTCACATATAATGAATAATCACCTCTCCTTTCCTATATAAGAGAAAAGATTTATGACCTTTTCTCTTTTATTTAAATATATATTTTTCTAGTACAAAAATATTCTATTTTTTAAACTGTATTTGTTATAATAAATATTTTATTTGTGTTTTTTAACTTCATCTTCATGTTAGATCACGAGTGTGATTCCATTGATGTAAATTAAACTCACACAAAGTTTACAGCTAATCTCTGTGAATTGTAGAAATCTGCTATCATTAACATTTTATTTATTTATTTCTTTAATATACAGAGAGGTTATCCACAACTACAGCGAGGAGACCTTAGAATTGGCTAAAAGGTTATTGGGAGCATTCTCTTTAAACCTGGGGCTTCCTCAGAATTATCTGGAAACATTCATTCTGCAGCCTTATCAAAATGTACTCATCAACTACTATCCTCGCTGCCCTCAGCCGGAACTCACAGCTGGGTTTTATGCACATTCAGACATTGGCTTGGCCACGTTGCTTCTGCAAGAAACAGGCTCTAAAGCCCTTCAGATTAGAAAGAATGATAAGTGGATTCCTGTGATAGCAGCACCAGGAGCCTTATTAGTCAATGTAGCTGATCAAGTAGAGGTAACAAAGAGTAATTCAGAGCTTTTAATCAAATACCCAGTGTATGGAAATAATTTATATTGCACACATGAAGATAACTTAGTGAATTATGGGGTGTTTATCTTTTTATAGGTTTAATGTTTTTGGATGTGACATGCTCATCAAATTCTTACATAGACTAATAGTGGTGGTCTTTTTGGAGTGATGGCAGATCATCAGTAATGGGAGATACAAGAGTATTGAGCATAGAGTTGTAGCTGATAAAGAGAAACCAAGAGTATCAATCCCAATGTTTTGTGATGCTGCTCCAGATGCCATTATTAAACCTGCACCAGAACTTCTGGGGAGGAGGATGGATGATGAAGCTGCAAAGGTTGGAGAAGAGATGAAAGAAAATGCCAAGTATTCCACTATTGTTTTTAAGAACCATGAAATTGCATTCTACACAGATGGTGCAAACAGCAAGAAGTACGTTCAATCATACTTGGTGGAGGCTTGAGGTTCATTAACTTTAATCTTGAAGATAATATTATAATGAGTGTCATGTAGTAGTCAGTGTAGTTTATTTAAAATATGTATTTTGTAAAATGGTCAAAAGAGTTAGTTTAATTATTAAAAGATTTTAGGTTTTAAGTTAAGAAGATTTAGGCTTAAATTTCTAAAGTGACATTTATGGTGGATTTATAAGTGGTCACTCTTAGATTTTTATTATGGATTTTTAATGTGTGCGTTTAAGTTATATTTTAATGTTAATATTTATGTTTGCTTAAGTGATATGTTTTTTAAATATGTCATTGTTTATGTGTGGTTGTTTTCTCTTAGTGTGTGGTTGGTTATCTAATTGTGGTCATCACCTCTTAGTGAGTACTTGACCACCTTGGTATGGTTGCAAGATATTCTATTTTTACTATACTTTCCATAACACATAAATTAACTTAGAAATAAAATATTTTGATATCTTTTTAACATACATTAATAAAACTATTATAAGTCTAGATCTATCTCTCCTCCATCGCTCCTCCTCCCTACATCAATGTCATCAACTAATAGGACTATATCTTAAGTGGAGGTGGAGAAGAACAATATATTCTCTTGATGAGGATTAAGGAGGTAAGCCCTACCCTATATCATGACCATTCAATTTGTAAATTATTATTCAATTTATTTTTTTAAATATTGTATGTACTCTATTATATTGTATAATATTACTTTAATTATAATGTATCTAGACAAATTACATATGATTAACAATAATAATTCATTATTATAATAAAATAGATTGTAATTATTTATAGTGACAACTCAAAGTTGTGTCATCATTCTATAAAAGAAATAATCAATATTGTTTTATTTTTCAATTGAAATCATTTAAAAGTAACACATGTTTTACATTTAAATGAGATTACAAATGCAAGAATTTTTTTTTATAATATATGTGTGTGAGAGAGAGAGAGTACATATAAACTTATATGTATATGTACATACACATATGCATATACATATACATATATGTATATATATATATAAATGTATATATATGTATATCAATATATACACACATATACATATTTATCAATATACATATACACACATGTATATATGTATGTATATATATGTATATAAATTGTACATATATTAATATGCATTCATACATATAATTTATACTGTAATTTAACTATTGATAAAATATTTCAAAAAAATTATACTAAATATTCAAAATGTAATGCATATTGATAAAATATTAAAAAAGTTCTAGGTAATATTAAAAATTTGGTACATGCATTAATTTTGTATTTTTACAATATATTTGTAATAAATTTTTGAAGTCTCATATACTAAAATATAATTTTTTTGAGGGACCTCCACTTTTTGTATTAACTATTTATTTATTTGAGAGAGAGAAAATATCATATCATGTTGACGTAGAATCTCTTATTTAGTGCATGATGACCCAATTTTTGTAATATAAAAAATCAAATATAAACACTAATTAAAATATTGACAAATTTATATATTTTTAAACCAATTTTAATCAATAAAAATATATTTTTTAGATTTTTGAAATATATTATTTATGCAAGTAAAAGAGTTAGGAATATCAAGTTTTTCAAATAATTTTTTTTCAAGCGGCGTCAAATTGATGTTACATATAGTATAGTTAGAAAAGTTGTGACCTAAATATATTTTAGTTGGAATGAATAAGCCAAATTAATTTTTTGTTGAAAATTCTTAAATTCTAATATGCTAAAAACTTGGCCTAAAATGTGACACAATATTGAACTTTAACTCTTAAATAAGTGTCAAGATAAACTTGGTTAGACATAAATATTGACCTTTTCGTGTTGTGAAACTAGTGTATATTTCTTGTATACTTTTTGGTTTCTTTATTATTTATTGTATTGAGTGATTTTACAATGCATTGTGGGATACATGTGTTATGATTTATTATACCAAACTTTCTGATGAGGCCTTATTACACCATCAAGTTGTCTTGATTGTGCACTCTATCTACTATTTGTTGTGATGCTATATGATTATCACTATATGTGATGTGTTGTAAGACCATCAAGTGTTCCTGATGAGGTTTTATATTGGTATTTGAATGTTTGACTCTATATTATAGAATGCATGTGTTATGTATTTATATGTTTAGATCATTACAATGTTTTAGCTTAATTGTATTCATTATATTTGTGTAAAATCTACCCCTTGGCACTACAGTTTTTTATTTGCATTATGGAATTAATTGTATCAATTTAGTTATTTTTCAAAAATATCTATTTTCACAAGAAATATTTTTTGGAAAATAGCTTTCATGAATGGAAAAATAAAAGAAAAAGGGAAAAGGGTGATATTCTCCCTATTGTTAAAAGAATTGGTACATTTAATGCATTGTTAAAATATTTAAATATTGAAAGGATGATTAGATTATGTGCTTTAAGTGCTTACTCTTTCATAGTTAAATTTGTTGGAATGATTGTATGATTTCTTGTTTCCATGCATGTATAATTATATCAATTTTTTAATAACCAATAAATTACACGATTCAAGGTTCAATCCTTCTAGATCTCTTTGGAGCTGGTCGTAAAGTAAAAATGATTAGCTCCAAAGAAGGTCACAAAGCTCTAGAGTAGGTCACACAACTCTACAACGAGTCTCAACATTCTAAGATAGTGCTTTGAATGATGAGTTGTTTGCATCGATGACGGTTTGACCAACTACATTCCTTGACTTCAGCCTTGATGGGTGTTGCACATGAGTAGGTCTTTTAAATTAACATAAGTTCTATCTTCTACATTTTCTCCTTAAATCAAACTCAAGTTTCTCTTGAAGGAACTCTCCTTTATTGTGATAGGAACGTATTTCCTCACACCTTCCATCAAGGATATCTCCTAGTTAGGCTATTGATGCTTTCTTTAAATAAAGAGACCGTGAATCTCAAGAATAAAATACGAGAGAGAAGCTCAATTCAACTTAAGTCTTTCATTATTTTAAGCTTCAATTTAGCCTCTAGTTTCTAGATTAGAAAATAAGGCTCAAAGATATGGAGGAGCCATCAAATATCTATAGTTTAGCTCCTACTTTAGATTTATACACAATCTATCTTTATTATCTATAATGTGACCCATATGTGGTCCCATGAGAGTGCAAATAAGAAGGAAATTTGCATGATTTTGCATTAGTTTTAAGAGATCCCTCTAAAAGGAGAGTTGGGCCCACTCTATTGGAAGGAAGTGTTCTCAAAATAATAAAAATTATAAAATCAAAAGAAAACAGTTATCTTTCAATATTTCCTTCCCATACATATGCATATTAATCAATTTTATCTTTCAATATTTCATTTAGTGTCTTGATCCTATTTTGTTTTTAGTTTCAACATGTTTGTTTAATTTCCATGTTATTCTAATATAGAAGTAAGTTTTAAATTCTTTCATTCTAATTCAATTTTTACTTTTGCATGTGTGTGAAATAGATGATAGAATAGATTCTAAATCCTATCGTGGTTTTATGTTGCAATAAAAGGGAGAAAGAGTTTTTTCCTTTTGTTTCTCCTTTGTGAACCCCCTTCTCAACCACCCCCCTCCCCCTATTTCCTCTCCCTCCTCTTCTGAAGATAATGAATGCAAATTGATTGAGCTTTTATTGAGATTTCTTTCAAGGGGAATAGCTTGAGAATTATATTGCTTGTGTATATGCTTCAAAGAGGATATTTCTCCATTGCTTCTAGTTTGAAACTGGTAAGGCAATTTTCATTTATCTATGCATAAAAAAAAGATTATTTCTTCATTGTTATGGCCAAATTAGGTGCAGATGTAAGACTTCTCCTTATAGGAATGAATTATTAGATTTTATTTCATCTTTTATGCATTGTTTTTAATTTTTTTTGAATGCATCAATAGAGCCAAGGTTATAGGGGATTTTCCAAAAAATTTATCATGTAATTATGGGTGGAATTTTTTGAGAAAAGGTGTCTTAGTCTTGCATTCCTAATGTTCATTATTTAATACTTTGTATGTATTTACTATTTCATCTTTAGCGTTCTTTGTCCTCAAGTGGGAAGTAGACATCCTATATTTGAGATGCCACTATTTTCATCTTTAGTTGATTTGTCTCAATCCTATTTGAGGCAAGATTCATTGGCCATGTGTCAACATCTTGTGGAGTTGTAACATCATTATGTTGTTAGTTACTTTGGAAAATTATTATGATGTGTAAAAGCATGTAAGAGGGATACTACATTAGAATCTTTACTAGCATTATGATAGGTGTAGACACTTTACATGAGACATATTTATTTATTGGGAATAAATACAAATTGGGTTCCCAAGTTTGGGTGGTCAAATACAATAGTATGACATATATGACATGTTGTAAAGAGAATATGCTAAATATATATGGGAGAACCGACACCAAAGAGGAGCATTGGAATATCGGATTGGAATTTAGTTGTGATACCTATCTTATATTTGTGAATGGATTTCCCAAATAATTTATGGCTTCTAGTTCAATTTCTTCACCTATATATTGGTGCTTGTTGTAGATTTTTGTACGATTAATTTGTAGGTACCATTTTACTACCAAAATCACTCGAGATATGTTTTTTGGTGATAATCCTACAAAGTATTTAGACTAGAAGTGTATTGTAGCCATGTTAATATTCTTGAATAATATTATTCTACTTTGGAGTGTGGAATTTTTCTCCCAAAAGGGTTTTCGTGTGTAAACTTGTGTTGTGGTATATTTTTGTTTATAGTTTATATGTGTTTCTCCTTTTGTAGTTATAAAAATATAAAATTTGTACATTACCCTCCTTTCAAGTTTCAAATTATCTTAGGAATTTTTTATGCATACCTTTCTTCCTTTAATGTGGTATTAGAGGATAATAACCTCATATTCTAAGTGTTAGGTAGAGGGTTTTTCATACTAATCTTCATTTGAGTGGGATATTGCACAAAGGGGTTTCATCTTATTGTAAGAAGAGATGTAAAGCACATCTAGAATATAAATGTAAACATATTATTGTATAAATTTTGAGTTATGGAAACTCAAAAGAGGATATATGCTCATAGATAGATAACTATGGGTTGCAATATCTAGAATGAAGCCTATTGCAAAGTCATAATCTATGACTAGAACTTAATGGAAATAAATGTGAAGAGTCTTCTTAGAGTGTTTTTGGAATATTTATTATTGTTGAATATTCTCAAAGAGACCACCATAGCACTTCTTTGGAACAAATTTATATATTTGTATCAAGTTAAATACCTAGCAAACAAACTATTTGTGAGTTCTAAGAAGTTGTATACTCTTAGGATGGAGGATGGTGGATCCTTAACCAATCATATGAATTCATTCAATATGATAGTCAACTAGTTAAACTCCATTAGAGTGAAGATGTAGGAGGAACTTTGAACAAATTTATTGTATTATTTTTAAACACACGGGACCACCTTGTTACGATCATTGGGAGCACTACGATGAAGTTGAAAATAGATGAGGTGATGGTATCATTTTTTCTAAAGAGATGATTCTGAATCATCCAAGGAGTCCCTAACTATTCATGGTAGAAAGAAATAAAAAGGTAAGAAATTGGACAATAACTAAGAATATTCTAGAACTAAATCACATGGGAGATCCAAATCTCCTAGAAATTCCAAGGAAAATTGTTGGAATTATGGAGATCCTAGCCATTTCTAAAGAGATTGTAAGGAGAAGAAAAGTAAAAAAGAAAGACTCAAATGATGAATTTGAGAAGTTCTCCTAGGTTGATGGTGATTCCTTTATCAAGTTCTTGAAAGATTTTAAAGTGTTGGTCTCAGATTTTTGGAGTGCATTATGGATTACTTAAGATGATAATGGTGGCAAAGGTTCATTAGGACATATGATAAAGAATGTGAAGATTGAAATAAGAGGTGAGTTTCTTCAGCTAGTGAGAATGCTCATAACTAATTTTAAAAATATTTTTAATTACATAGTTTGTATGTTTACATTGTAGAAAATAAATAATCACTATAAACAAATAAAATTATAACAATTAACAAGATAAAAAAGTACAAATATTAATATTAAGATAAATAATACTAATTACAATAATATCTCCCTAAAAGAAATGTATATAGAAATATAAATATTTATCTCATAATAAAAATTCTCAACATTACTATTATGTGCATTGTTCACTTGTCCTTCCATCTACAATGTTTACATAAAACATCAAATAACTTGATTTTCCACTTTCTAATTATGTTGGTAATGACAAAGGAACAAAAATGTGTAGTAGAATGCTAAAACTCTACTACATTACAAGTGAAGAATTTAGAACAAGATCATTATTACTTCAAAACTTGGATTAATGAAGTTTGTACATGAGATCATAAACATGAACATAACAACATATAGTAAGATATTGGTAGTAGCTTATAACACTTTATTATATAGGTGTGGGTGTTGAAGAAATGATAGATGTGTCTTGATAGAGTTGAATTTTATTTCTCTAGGGATTAAACATGTGTAATATCCCACAAAAAACATTAAAATATCATCCCTAAAGAGAAGTTGAGCAAACTTACTATGAAGTTTGAAAATATAAGTATTGTAAATTCTATTAAATAAGTGTGGTCATTTTGCATTATTATTCTATAAATCAATTGGTTGATAGGGGAATCAAATAGAAAGAAAAATGAGAGAAGGTAATTCCAATAGTTTGGATTCATTCCTTGAAAATATAGAGAATTGAATTTCATAAGGAGTAAGATTCCAAGAAAATTATGACATCCAATAAAAAAATATATTGAACTTCTATACACTTATTAATTATATGACAACTACTTGTCAAGATGTTTTTCTTGTAGATAACAAGAATGAAGAGACATGGTTAATAATATTTTTGGGGTGTCCATGAGTATATATAGACATTCACATGTATATCCTTCTTTAGTTGCAAGGTAAGTTTTAATAGTGAGGATGTGTTAAAAAATGGCAAGCGCAAGAGGTGCTATGTATGACTGTAATATGGGTGAAGGTAACTATTAAAAAATTACAAAACCCATTTTTTCCTTTATCAAAAACTATTAAAAAGTTACACATTATTTATTGAACATGATCTTGAATATTTCATGTATTTTATGGTGTATTTAATTTGGATATATTATTATATTCTTGATTGATGGTAGGGAATTAAATAGAGAGAAATTTAAAAGAAAAATATTAATTTTTTGGATACATTAAATTTTGGAAGTACTTTCAGAAGCTTAAATACAGGGTTCTGGATGCTAGGGAGAAGGAGTTGGGGGATGCGTGGCCATGTTTTCATTGGCTCCTTTCTTCTCTGTAGGTCCCTAATGTTTGTTTGGCTCCTGAGATCTAGTTACCCCCTGATCTTGGGTGGCTCGAGTTCAATTTTGATGCTGCAGCCAAGTCCAATCCTAGTGTGGCTGGGGGAGGCAAAAATTTTTGGGACCATTCTGGTCAGCCTGTTGGAGCTTTTGCCTTAGATTTTGGGGTAGATTCTAACAATAGAGCTGAGGCTCGTGCTTTGATGTGGGGTTTAATGCTTGCCAGGGAAAAAGGGTGGAAGAAGCTATGGATTGAAGGGGACTCAAAATTGATTATTAATGCTCTTGGCAGTTTTGGGATAAAGAATTGGAGATTGGATTCCATTATGCGGAGCTCGAGGTGGGTGATTACAGGTTTGGAACAGATGAAAATCTCTCATATTAAAAGAACAGGGAATAGGGCTACAGATTGGCTTGCTAACTATGGGGTTTTGATGGAGAAAGAAAAGGGTTTGAGAGTTATGCAGTGGTGGAATGACTTTCCTTTCCCCTTAATTAGGTTGCTCCAATGTGATATTGGGAAATGATGGGGTAGGTGTTTTTGGCTTTGTATTTTGTTCTGTCTCGGTGTGGAGATTATGATGGCTGGTGATGGCTTTGATTGATCCTTGTATAATACTTTGTATATGGTTCCTGGACCTAAACCAGGTTTTATTAATCAAAAAATAAAAAATAATTTTTTTTGGAAGTACTTAGAATTCCAAAAGAATTGTAACACTTAATACAATTTATATATCACCTCAATTTTGATGGTGAGAAATGAAATAGAGAAAACTAAAAGAAAAATATTGTGATTTTAAATTTATTGTTTGACAATACATTAAATTTGGAAGGACTTAGAATCCTAAAAGAATTATAACACCTAATAAGACTTTTATACTACTTCTATATAAACTATCTTAATTTTATTTCAAAGATATTATTGTATTATTAGTTGACTTAAGAGAGTAGAAAAATTAGAAGAAAGAGATTTTGAATTCATTGTTTAAAAATTAAATAAATTTTATAAGAACTAATAATCCAAATATAATTATGAAAAATATAGATAAAGGTATTTTAAAATTGATACTTATAAATATTTTATAGATAAAAATATTTAGCATACTTACGTTAGTAATATTGCAAGTGTAAGTAAAATAATAATTTGATTTTTATTTATTTATTACATTTCTATTAAATAATATTTTCCTTGATAAAAAAGAAAGCATATCATGTTCATTGAAATAGATAATACACATGATGTGTATTGAACATTATTGAAGTATTTCATCTTCATTTAGATATGCAATATAAAATATATTAAATGACACATAAAACATGACATAATTTCACTATCGATAGTGAGCAGAGTTTAATGGTTATTCATGCATTTTTAAGTTATTCTAGTCACTCTCCACTTCTCATAATAAAAAACCCCAGTTCTCCTTGATTTCTAAATTGAATTGCCTAAGTTGTTGCCTTGTAAACTAGTGGGAGCCCTAGATTCTTGTACCAAATTTATCATAACTATGCTACTATATGGAACATCCTTCATAAAGGTAGTCATATCCCCTACTTAGAGGCTATCAATGGGGCAGGAGGGGATTCATGTGACAAGAAGGAATCTACACAACCAAGTCAAAACAGAGGGTGTGGGATAGACATAATAAACACATATCTAGAAAATATAAATATCTAATCAATTCCATGTTAACTTATTTATAAATTTTTTATTTGACATGATTCAAAGTTGAAGAGAAGTACAATATTCTATTGAATATTAACAATAGTATACAAAATTGGTAGCTTAATATTACAATATTTTATTCTTACATTAGTTTTTTTGTGAAGAGCATAGAGATTTCAATCCTTTCGATAAAGTTATACAATGGATTCAATTTGTTTAGTAAATTTATTCATTTAATAGACTTGAAACCCCTCCATTATTTGGTCAATAATCTCATTAATTTTCTACATATTGAAAATCTTAATATACAATATGTTATGCCTATGAAAGATATTGCAAGTCCTAAAGTTACTCGCATTTTTTTAGATTATATGCCTACTTTAAACTTGGAGAACTTCAAGAGTTGGAATTGTAAATGAAACCAAAAATTGACTTGAGACCTTAGAGAATAATCACCTTGTTTCTTATCTTTTGAACATCAAGATCTTGTTTTGATACCCGTTGTAATAAAATAGCTTGCACAAAATAAAAATATAGTAGGAAATATATTGTAAATACTTGAGAAAATAAGCTACTTTGAGGAGGAAAACCTCTAAAAGTCACCAATAAAAACACAATTCACAATATGATGATCATAAACTAATTGCTAGCTCCTATATATACCATACTTAACGCCTTAGATGCCTCCTAGACTAACTTAACTACTTATATAAGACTATATAAATTATTATATAACCTAATCAAGTGTTATGTTAGTCACAAGTCAACAACCACACCCCAATACAATCAATAGTTTAAGGGCATAGCACACCATTATATATGTCATTTGCATGTCCATATATATTATTTTCAATATTGTTTATTGTCATTGATCTTGCTTGTCAAGGAGTTTGACATAGGAGAACCCATCACCCATCAAATCCCTAACAAATTATTTCAAATAATCTTAGATTTTTACTAATTCATAATTTCAAAACCATTTGAAATAAGCTTAGATTATTCAAAATGTCCAACTACTAATCCAAATTTACTATTTCTATTCTAAAATGTGGACAATTTTTTTTTAATGAATAATATTTATATTATGATTTGAAAAATCGCCTTACACGTATTGAAAAAATGGTTAGAAAAAGTCACACCCCTAATATCCAAACAAAATAAAACAAGATTACATATTACATATATTAAAAAATAGATAGAAAAAATCATACCCCTAAAATTCAAAAAGAATGAAACAAAATAACATATTAAATATATTTAAAAAAAATTGAAAATGGCAGAAAAAATCATGCCTCTCAAATCCGAGTATAAAAAATAAAACAACATAACATTAAAAAATATAGATAGAAAAAATCACGCACCCTAAAGTCTAAACGTTATGAAATAAGATAACATAGAACACATGCCAGCAATATTGGTTTTACCTTAGTAGAGAAACACTCCTATAAAATTTCCTGGATTTATCAAAGCGTTGTGATCTCATTGATTCGTATCTTAGAAAGGACAAACAGAAACGATAACCAGTAGCTTTCATGTCCGCGTTCCAATTTCTGATCTCTATCTGATCGTGTCCATATCTCGTGTTAACAGGATACATCGTGGGGCATCTTCTATGCTGGATTGATGCTGCCTGTCTGTGACATCCCACTTGTCAGGATATTTTATTGTGAATTACAACACAGAATAGACAATTTTTTGTAATATTTTTTTGGTTTCCATGAATATATATAGACATGTGGGTATATCCTTGCTCAGATATAGGAGATTCATGGTAGTGGGTATATCCTTGCTCAGATATAGGAGATTTATGATAGTGGGAATAAGTGTGTAAACAAATGGCAAGTGCAGAGGTTGTATGTCTTACTAAGCCCAGAGTTGATGCAGTAGAGATATTGGTAGAGAAAGGGATCACAAGCATTCCTGAGAAGTATATCAGGCCTCCAGAAGAGCGTTTCACATGTCCTACTCTAAGTGAAGATGTGGAAGAGCAAGTCCCTGTCATAGACTTGCAAGGCCTCAATTGTTGTGAGGGGAGTATTGAGAGAGAAAAGGTGATGAAGGAGCTGGCTTATGCCTGTGAGGAGTGGGGCTTCTTTCAGATTGTGAACCATGGGATTCCAGAGTCTCTGATGGAGGCCATGATGAATGTGAGCAAGGGTTTCTTTGGTCTGAGTGTGGAAGAGAAACAAGCTTATGCTGCCTTACCTGGTTTGATCACACAGGGGTATGGGAGTAAGTATATAGCAAGGGAGGGTGCAACCAGAGATTGGAGGGACTTCATCTATCTTATGCTGCAGCCTCACTCCAGAAGAGATTATGATTATTGGCCTTCTAATCCTTCTGATTTCAGGTAACAGTTTTAGATATAGTATAAACCTTGTTTCAAACTTCGTTTCATTTACTTGGTCTTCTGGCAGTTGCAGCTTTAAACTATATATATGCCATGTAAAGCTTTTGGGGTTGTTTCTAACATTTGTGTTTCTATTTTTATTGTGTTTTGGAGTGATCATCTTCATTTCATATCATTTGAGATGATTATTATTATTCATTTATATATATATATATGTTTTTTATTCTTTTAATAGAGAGTAAAGGGGTTTTTTAAAAGATAAAAATTATTGTTTTCTGTTTTTAGATCTTCTCAAAATCTGTTGTTTTACTTCTTTAATAAAAAATAATAAAAAATTAGGCGGCGGGCCTAGTTTGTTTGGCTAAAGCATTCTGTTAAGAGATCACGAGGTCTAGTCTCTCCACTGTCCCCGTGGTACCGGAGGCAGTGGTGGGCCTAGTTCATTTGGTTAAAACATCCTATTAAGAGGTCACGAGGTCTAGTCTCTCCATTGTCCCCATGGTACCGGAGGACATGTCGCACCAACATCACTGGTTAGTGAAAAAAGTTTACCAGGCGCACTACAGTTTATAGGGGATGGATACCTATAGTTATAGGGGACGGATACGAGGTCTAGTCTCTCCATTGTCTCCATGGTACTGTGTTGCACAACATCACCGGTTAGTGAAAAAAGTTTATCAAAGTTCACCAGGCGGGGACAGATACCTACAGTTATAGGGGACTACAGTTTGAGTTTTGTGTTTCTTAGTTAATTAGTTATTATAAGTTAACTTTCAACCAATCAAAAACAATAATTTATTTTTTAGATAACTGAACTATTATTTTGTCTATTTTTAGAAAATGATTTTTTATATTCAAACAAAACCAAATAAACATGAAAATTTTAAAACCTAATTACACCAACGGGAAAATATCTCCACACATCATCATAAAAATTTATATATTAGGAAGAACGAATCTCTCACGGGTTGGATTAAATTTAAAGACCAATATAATTTAGAAAATAGGTAAATTAGAGATAAATTAAATAATAATAATAATTATAAATTTAAATTCATATATTGTTATTATTATGATCTAACTTATTATGTAATTCTTTTCTTAAACTTAATAATACAATTAATAATTTTTTATTTATCATTTTGCATAAATTATATTATATAAATTTTATGTTTAAATAATTATTATTTTATTTTTTCTTATAATTTTATTATATAATCATTTCATTTTATTTATAATATAATCAACAAATATTATTTATATATTGTATTATACATATTATTATGCAATATATATAATTATCATTTTTTTTCTTAATTAAATTATACTGTCATTTTGATTTTACTTTTATTTTGTTTGACATTTTAAAATGATTATGTTAATATTATAATTAACAAAACTTACATTTATTTTTATTAAATCTAAAATACTATATAGACAAGTACTAGCCAGTATGTGGCACTCCTTTAAATTAAAAGATCTTAATTTTTTCATTAATTTTTTAAACATGATTTAATTTTCTTTGCAATGGTTTCTGGTTTTGATTGTGTGAGAATTTTTTGCATCAACGTTTCCGATCACATTCTGTGATCCATGTTGATGCAAAAAATTCTCACACAATTAAAACCAGAAACCATTGCAAAGAACATTATGGATTGTGGAAACTTGATATCTTTAACGATTTAATTTTTTTTCATTTGCAATTAAAAATGATTCATGATCAAGTTTATTACTCTCACATATAATGAATAATCACCTCTCCTTTCCTATATAAGAGAAAAGATTTATGACCTTTTCTCTTTTATTTAAATATATATTTTTCTAGTACAAAAATATTCTATTTTTTAAACTGTATTTGTTATAATAAATATTTTATTTGTGTTTTGTAACTTCATCTTCATGTTAGATCACGAGTGTGATTCCGTTGATGTAAATTAAACTCACACAAACTTTACAGCTAATCTCTGTGAATTGTAGAAATCTGCTATCATTAACATTTTATTTATTTATTTCTTTAATATACAGAGAGGTTACCCACAACTACAGCGAGGAGACCTTAGAATTGGCTAAAAGGTTATTGGGAGCATTCTCTTTAAACCTGGGGCTTCCTCAGAATTATCTGGAAACATTCATTCTGCAGCCTTATCAAAATGTACTCATCAACTACTATCCTCGCTGCCCTCAGCCGGAACTCACAGCTGGGTTTTATGCACATTCAGACATTGGCTTGGCCACGTTGCTTCTGCAAGAAACAGGCTCTAAAGCCCTTCAGATTAGAAAGAATGATAAGTGGATTCCTGTGATAGCAGCACCAGGAGCCTTATTAGTCAATGTAGCTGATCAAGTAGAGGTAACAAAGAGTAATTCAGAGCTTTTAATCAAATACCCAGTGTATGGAAATAATTTATATTGCACACATGAAGATAACTTAGTGAATTATGGGGTGTTCATCTTTTTATAGGTTTAATGTTTTTGGATGTGACATGCTCATTAAATTCTTACATAGACTAATAGTGGTGGTCTTTTTGGACTGATGGCAGATCATCAGTAATGGGAGATATAAGAGTATTGAGCATAGAGTTGTGGCTGATAAAGAGAAACCAAGAGTATCAATCCCAATGTTTTGTGATGCTGCTCCAGATGCCATTATTAAACCTGCACCAGAACTTCTAGGAAGGAAGATGGATGATGAAGCTGCAAAGGTTGGAGAAGAGATGAAAGAAAATGCCAAGTATTCCACTATTGTTTTTAAGAACCATGAAATTGCATTCTACACAGATGGTGCAAATAGCAAGAAGTACGTCCAATCATACATGGTGCAGGCTTGAGGCTCATCAACTTTAAACTTAAAGATAATATTATAATGAGTGTCATGTAGTAGTTAGTGTAGTTTATTTAAAATATGTATTTGTAAAATGGTTTAAAGAGTTAATTTAATTATTAAAAGTGTTTAGGTTTCAATTTGAAAAGATTTAAGTTTAAATTTCTAAAGTTACATTTATGGTGGATTCACAAGTGGTCATTCTTAGATTTTTATTATGGATTTTTAATGTATGTGTTTAAGTTGCATTTTAATGTTAATATTTATTAAGTGATATGTTTTTTTAAATATGTCATTGTTTATTTGTGGTTGTTTCTTCTTAGTGTGTGGTTGGTTATTTAATTTTGGTCATTACCTCTTAGTGAGTAGTTGACCACCTTGGTATGGTTACAAGATGTCTCATTTTTACAATATATTCCATTGCACATAGCTTGACTTAGGAATAAAATGTTTTCATATCTTTTTAACATAGATTATTAAAACTAATATAAGTCTAGATCTATCTCTCCTCCATCACTCCCCCTCCCTACATCAATGTCATCAACTAATAGGACTATATTTTAGTGGAGGTGGAGAAGAACAATATGGCCATTCAATTTGTAAATTATTATTCAATTTATTTTTTAAAATATTGTATGTACTCTATTATATTGTATAATATTACTTTAATTATAATATATCTAGACAAATTATGATTAACACTAATAATCCATTATTATAATAAATAGATTGTAATTATTTATAGTCACAACTCAAAGTTGTGTCATCATTTTATAAAAGAAATAATCAATATTATCTTCATTTTTCAATTGAAATCAGTTGAAAGTAACACATGTTTTACATTTAAATGAGATTACAAATGTAAGAAAAATAAATTATATACATAGACATATGCATAGACATATACATATACATAGACATGTACATAGACATATACATATACATAGACATATACATGTATATATGTATATGCATATGTATATATACATATGCATATGTCTATATATATATATATATATATATCTATAATATACGTATAAATTTGTATATATATACATATATACATATATACATATATATCTATATATGTATGCATATACATGTATATGTATAAATATATATATACACATATACATAAATATAGAGATATATGTATATATGTATGTGTATATATGTATATATATATTAAATATATTAATATACATACATACATATAATTGATACTATAATTTAACTCTTGATAAAATATTTTAAAAAATTATAATAAATATTAAAAATTTGGTGCATGCATTAATTTTGTATTTTTACAATATTTATAATAAATCTTTGAAGTCTCATATGCTAAAATAGAATTATTTTGAGGGACCTCCACTTTTTATGTTAACTATTTATTTATTTTATAGAGAAAATTAGTATATCATCTTGACATAGAATCTCTTATTTAGTGCATGATGACCTAATTTTAGTAATATTAAAAATCAAATATAAACACTAATAAAAATATTAACATTTTATAAATTTTAAACCAATTTTAATCAATAAAAAGATATTTTTAGATTATTGAAATATGTTATTTATGCAAGTAAAAGTGTTAGGAATATCAAGTTTTTCAAATATATATTTTTGAGTGGCATCAAATTGATGTTGCATATATTATAGTTAGAAATTTTGTGGCCTAAATATATTTTAGTTAGAATGAATATAGCCAAAGTAATTTTCTAAATTCTAATGTGCTAAAAACTTGGCCTAAAATGTGACACAATATTGAACTTTCACTCTTAAATAAGTGTCAAGATACACTTGGTTAGACATAAATATTGACCTTTTTATATACTAAAACTAGTGTATATTTCTTGTGTGCTTTTTGGTTTCTTTATTATGTATTGTATTGATTGGTTTCACAATGCATTGTAGGATACATGTGTTATGATCTATTATACCAAACTTTCTGATGAGGCCTTATTACACCATCAAGTTGTTTTGATTGTGCACTCTATATCATATTTGTTGTGATGCTATATGATTATCACTATATGTGATGTGTTGTAAGACCATCAAGTGTTCTTGATGAGGCTTTTACATTGGCATTTGAATGTTTGACTCTACATTATAGAATGCATGTGTTATGTATTTATATGTTTAGATCATTGCAATGTTTTAGCTTAATTGTATTCACTATATTTGTGTAAAATCCGCCTCTCGAGAACTACAATTTTTTTATTTTCCTTATGGAGTTAATTGTATCAATTTAGTTATTTTTCAAAAATATTTATTTTCACTATAAATATTTTTTGAAAAATAGCTTTGATGAATGGAAAAGTAAAGTAAAAAGGGAAAAGGGTGATATTCTGCCTATGTTAAAAGAATTGATACATTTAATGCATTATTAAACTATTTAACTACTATAAGGCTATTAGATTATGTGCTTTAAGTGCTTACTCTTTCATGGTTAAATTTGTTGGAATGATTGTATGATTTCTTGTTTCCTTGCATGTATATCTATGTTTTTATGACCAATAAATTACATGATTCAAGGTTTAATCCATCTAGATCTCTTTAGAGCTAGTCATAAAGTAATTAATTAGCTCCAAAGAAGGTTGCAAAGCTCTGGAGTAGGTCACATAGCTCCACAGTGAGTATCAACATTCTAAGATAGTGTTATGAATGATGAGTTGTCTGCATCGATGCTGGTTTGACCAACTCCATTCCCTGACTTCAGTCTTGATGGGTCTTGCACATGAGTAGGTCTTTTAAGTTAACTTAAGTTCTATCTTCTAAATTTTCTCCTTAAATCAAACTCAAGTTTCTCTTGAAGGAACTATCTTTTATTGTGATAGGAATGTATTTCCCCACAACTTCCATCAAGGATATCTCCTAGTTAGGCTACTGATGCTTTCTTTGAATAAAGAGACTGTGAATCTCAAGGATAAAATATGAGATAGAATATTAGATCAACTAAATCCTTCATTATTTTAGATTCAATTTAGCCTCTAACTTTTCTAGATTAGAAAATAAGGCTCAAAGATATGAAGGAGTCATCAAATATCTATAGTTTAGTTCCTACTTTAGATTTATACACAATCTATCTTTATTATCTATAATGTGACCCATAGGTGGTGCCATTAGAGTGAAAATAAGAAGTAAATTTGAATGATTTTACATGAGCTTCAAGAAATCCCTCTCAAAGGAGAGTTGGGCTCACTCTATTAGGAGGTGTTCTCAAAATCATAAAAATTATAAAATCAAAAGAAAATAGTTATCTTTCAATATTTCCTTCCCATGTATGAATCTCACTCAATTTTATCTTTCAATATTTCATTTAGTATCTTGATCCTATTTTGTTTAGTTTCAACACATATGTTTAATTTCCATGTTATTCTAATATAGAAGTATGTTTTCTTTCATTGTAATTCAATTTTTACTTTTTCATGTGTGTGAAATAGATGATAGAATAGATGCTAAATCCTATGTTGGTTTTTATGTTGCAAGTAAGATGGTAGTCCAAGCTACACCTTAACTAGGATTTAATTCATTTTGTCATTATCAAAACTTAGAAACAAGACCATCATCTTGAACTCCCTCCCAAAAAAATTCTTACCACAAATAGCTCTAGACACCACCCAAAATTGATAAAATTAAATGGTAGGAAATTGATGACTACAATGAACCTATAAAGGGATTTAGGGAATTTGGAATAAACGGGAGAAATAGTTTTTTCTTTCTGTTTCTCCTTTATGAACCCCTTGTTCTACCACCCCCCTCCCCCCTGCTTCCTCTCCCTCCTCCTCTTTTGAAGATAATGAATACAAATTGATGGATCTTTCATTAAGATTTCTTTCAATGGGAATAGCTTGAGAATTAGATTGCTTGTGTATGTGCTTCAAAGAGGATATTTCTCCATTGCTTCTAGTTTGAAACTGGTAAGGTATTTTTCATTTATCTATGCATAAAAAAATATTATTTCTTCATTATTATGGCCAAATTAGGTGGAGACATTTAATACTTCTCCTTATATGAATGAATTATTAGATTTGATTTCATATTTTATGCATTGTTTTAATTTTTTTTTAAATGTATCAATAGAGCCAAGGTTATAGGAGATTTTCCCAAAAATCTATCATGTAATTATGAGTGGAATTTTTTGAGAAAAGATTTCTTAGTCTTACATTCCTAATGTTCATTATTTAATACTTTGTATGTATAATTTACTATTTCATCTTTAGTTTTCTTTGTCCTCAAGTGGGAAGTAGGCATCCTATATTTGAGATGCCACTATTTTCATCTTTAGTTGATTTATCCTCAATCCTAGATTTGAGGCAAGATTCCTTTCCCATGTGTGAACATCTTGTGGAGTTGTAAGATCATTATGATGTCAATTACTTTGACAAATTATTATGATGTGTAAAAGCATGTAAGAGGGATACTACATTAGAATATTTACTGTTGGTGTAATTAATTATTAATTACACTTTGCATAAGTTTACTTAGGCATATTTAATCCCTAAGTTTTAGGCTTTCATCTTTATTTTATCGAGCTATCTTGTTGCTCAAGATAAGATTAGGTTTAGGTATCTTTTATTTTATAAAGCAAATAATCTCTTGTAATTAATTGGTCTTTTCGAATATATCAAATTTCATGTTTTTATGCAAAGCTTCTGCTTTTTTGTTTTTCTCTTATGTGGAAGGTATTTTCTAGTTTGCAATCAGATCTTGGTTTTCTAACATTTACTAGCATTATGATAGGTGTAGACACTTTACATGGAACATATTTATGTATTGGGAATAAATACAAATCAAGGGTTCCCAAGTTTGGGTGGTCAAATACAATATGTATGACATATACGACATGTTGTAAAGAGAATATGCTAAATATATATGGGAGAAACAAGACCAAAGAGGAGAATTCAAATATTGGATTTAAATTTGGTTGTGATACCTATCTTATATTTGTGAATGGATTTTCCAAATAATTTATTTTCTAATTTGTTCTTCACCTATATATTGGTGCTTGTTGTATAGTTTTGTATGGTTAATTTGTAGGTACCATTGTACTACTAGAATCATTTGAGATATGTTTGTTGGTGATAATCCTACAAAGTATTTAGACTATAAGTGTATTTTAGCCATGTTAATATTATTGAATAATATTTGGCTACTTTGGAGTGTGTATTTTTTCTCGCAAAATGGTTTTCCCTGTGTAAACTTGTGTTGTGGTATATTTTTGTTTAGGGTTTATGTTAGAACTGTTAAAATTTGATGTTTTTACATTTGATTCCATTTATAATTTTCCAAATAAGTGCCTTCTTGAGCACTTTTTTCCCATATTTTACCATGTTACATTTTATGTTCCATTGGGCCTTGCATTTTGTGCATTCTAGTTCCTATCGGCGTAGGTCCTTTACTGTCTCCCCGACCCATGTTGCTTGTGAGTTAACATTCGTTTGTTGCAGGTGTTTCGGCAAGACATGTTCTTTGTTACAATGACTGGCATTCATCCATGAATGGCTATCGACATAGCATCCATGCTATTTTGGCGACAACAGAGACATCTATCGGCAAAGGCTATGGGTTATCGGTGAAGGGTCTTGGCGAGTATCATTTGTCTCATCGACGAAGCACATAAGTTTTTTCCAGATGACTTTCAATGGGAGATATTGCTATCATTGTAAGGTATTGGTGAGTGACCTTCAGTCTCACTGACCTTACACATGGATTTCCTCTCATCGACCTTTCGGTAAGAGTTGATGTTTACGGCAGGAGGTCACAGCGAGGTATATGTGTCTCGCCGATGGGTTACTAAAGGGTTTCTATTGAATGGATTTTGGTGAGATATTGGCTGTGTCTCAGTGACCAATATGTTTGGTTGAGAGCTCTCGGTATAACTTGGGAAATCTCTATAAGGTCTCCGCAAATTTGATAGGTCTTGCCGACTAAGTCTTGTGAATGGAGACTTTCGGTGAAGCAAGTACAATCTACAAGAGGTCTTGCCAATGTCAGAGTGTCACAGTGATAGTGGACCAAATGAGGATGCTTTTCGGCATAAGTTTTATTTTTTCTCGGCGACGCGGGGATGATTGAAGCCTTTTGGTGAAACATTGAAGTCTACAGGAGGTGTCCCTGACCATGTGTTGTCTTGGTGAAGGTGACTAAAGATTATATTTTGGTGAGAGTGTTGGCGACTTGTCCATGATGAATGTCTTTCGGCTTGACATAATGATCTTGATGTATGGTCTCCCCGATATCTATGTGTTATAGCGAAGCATAATGAGAACAAAGGAATATTGTATGGCTTCGGTGTGACCAACAAAATGTTATAGCGACATACAGGGGGCGACAATGCATATCAATAAAACATAATGTGATCTACGGGACATCTCCCCAACTCGGATAAGTCACAGTGAAAGCGAAATACAAGCACAAGGGATGTAACGAGTGAATTGCCTTTGGTAGGACGATGATCTATGTCTCGCCAACCATCTCACTGGTGATAACAGAATTTTAAATATCAGGGCCGTCATGTTTCTGCTTGGATGACCATTGGTTGCCAACTCGATTGGGGCCCAAATTCTATGGAGGGCCGACATGATATTTCAAATGTTTTATTTTCTTAATGCTGGGTATAAGTATGCCCCTGGATTGTAATTGAAGGGGGATCAAATTTTAGATCACATATACAATAGATTAGGAATGGGCACAGTAGAATAAAGTTCTCATTCTGGAGAATATGTGCATGTTTTAAAATGGCGAATTCAATGAAAATTAGCTGGTGTGGCAGGTTATTTCTAGTGTCAATTGTATGTTGAACTTATTAAAAAGTATTGCTGAAGCTGTCTCCAAGTTGATTCTTTCTAGTTGTTTAAATTGATGTAACAAGTTTACTTTCGGTTTATCAATGCACATTTGCTGTATTTGTGTGATTAATTAACTAGTTCTCTCAAATAGAGATTAAATCCTTTTCGTTAATCATAGTAATAAGGAAGATTCATCTGGATTATTAAAGAAGATCTCAGTGGTCATAGTCTTGCATTGTTTATACAAGTTATAAATAGATCATATGCCTGCAATTTGATTTTCTGCCAAAATAAGTTGCCCGCTTCTATTTCATTTGACTCCGCATACCCAATAAGGCACTGGCCTCTGTAATTTCATTATTTGAATTCACTCAGTTTCTTTATATCTATTAATTAAGCATTTTAGGATTTAGATCAGAAGATTGCTATCAAGTTTGATTTCATTTGTTCACTTCCATTTGCCATTGTGGACAAAGCATTTCAGAAGGATAATCATAAGATAAGTCTGCACCATTCAGAAAGGTACACCTGCCTAGGTTTTGCAGCACCTAAAGAGTAGAAGGTTGAGTCTTCTTGACCTTGTCTGTTACCCTAAATCGTATCAAGAGATTGGCAGCCTCTTGAGGCATTCAACCTACGTTTTTGAGAGCTAATAGTTTATATACATGTTTCTCCTATTTTAGTTATAAAAATATAAAATTTGTACATTACCCTCCTTTCAAGTTTCAAATTATCTTAGGAAGTTTTTGTGCATACCTTTCTTCCTTTAATGTGGTATTAGAGGCTAATAACCTCATATTCTAAGTGTTAGGTAGAGGGTTTTTCATACTAATCTTTGTTTGAGTGGGATATTGCACATAGGGGTTTGATATTATTGTAAGAATCTAGATGGAAAGCACATCTAGAATAAAAATGTAAAAGTATTATTGTATAAATTTTGAGATATGGAAACACAAAAGAGAATATATGCTCATAGATAGATATCTATGGGTTGCAATATCTAGAATGAAGCCTATTAAAAAGTCACAAGATGACTAGAACTTAATGGAAATAAATGTGAAGAGTCTTCTTAGAGTGTGTTTGGAATATAATTTATTATTGTTGAATTATCACACTTCTTTGGAACAAATTTGTATATTTTTATCAAGTTAAATATCTAGCAAACAAATTATTTGTGAGAAAGAAGTTGTATACTCTTAGGATGGGGATGGTTTCCATCCTTAACCAATCATATAAATTCATTCAATATGATAGTCAACTATTTAAACTCCATTAGAGTGAAGATCTAGGAGGAAATTTGCATGAATTTATTGTATTTTTTGTAAATACATGGGACCACCTTGTTACAATCATTGGGAGCACTACGATGAAGTTAAAAATAGATGAGGTGATGGTATAATTTTTTCTAAAGATATGATTCTAAATCATCCAATGAGGCCCTAACTATTCATGGTAGAAAGAAATATAAAGGTAAGAACTTGGAAAAGAATTGAGAATATTCTGGATCTAAATCACATGGGAGATCCAAATCTCCTAGAAATTCCAAGGAAAATTGTTGGAACTATGGAGAGCCTAGCCATTTTTAAAGAGATTGTAAGGACTCAGAGAAGAAAAATAAAAAAGAAAGACTCAAAGGATGAATTTGAGAAGTCCTCTTAGGTTGGTGGTGGTTCCTTTATCAAGGTCTTGGCTACACATGAATCAAAAAATGCATGAATACTTGACTCTAGTGCTTCTTTTCACATGGCCTCACATAGAGTTTGGTCATAGAATATAAAGAATATAATGGTGGGAAGGTGTACCTTGGGAATTATTATCATCTAAATATTTTTGGACATGGGAAATTCTTGATTTAATTCTATAATGGACAAGTAACTTGGGTTTCTTTCATGTATTGTGTATCCTTGGTTTGGCATAAAACCTAATATCTATAAATAAAATGAATGATTCAGGTATACAATTTATTTTCTCAAGTAGAGGGTGCAATTTTGTTAAATGGGCTATTGTGCTACCTAAAGGTGTTCAAATAAGCTCTATGTTTCAACTATTTGCATGCATGGTTCAGTATAATAGTTCTTTTTTTCTTGTTGGGATTGAGTGTGTCATAGACCTTGCAAGTCCTATACTTTGTATTAATTATTTATTTATTATTTATGTGTTTGAATGAAATGGGAGGTTCCACTCCATGGCTTAGCCATTGTGCCATGTGTAATTTATTTTTATTTTAAAATTTACATGGGTAGATATATTTTTAAGAGAATATATTATCATGAAGGATGTATAAAATTATCTATGAAAAATATGACATGTAAGAGCATGATTAAAAGGAGGTTACAAAGTGGACTAGGAATCCTTACCCATTTATGATATATGTTTTTATTGGAGGTAAAAAATTGGTTTTGAAGGGGCCTAGAACCCTTTACAAAATAAAGTAGCTAATAAAAATAGAAAACAACATTACACAACAATCAGCCCAACGACATCGAAACAACAACCAAAAATTAGCCAAAAAGAAGGCATCTAACTTACACTACTACATATTGTTCATAATCTCAATAACCTCCATTTCACTAGCAGCCATCTTCTACACATTATCCACAGTATCAAACACCTCTATACCAAAGGCCCTGCCCTGAGCTTTCATTCTATTTCTAGTTCTGGCCCTCGACCCACCAGTTTTTACCTCACCACTCAGAACACTACCTTTAACACCACCCTTCTCACCAACACAATCCACATCCAATAGCTTACCCACAACAATAGTATCATTAGTAGACATAGTATCCTCTCTTTTTCATAGTAATCATAGGGGAGATCACCTTGGTAGAGTCAAAAAATCCCAAAACCTTAGGGACATCTCCACTCTTCATCACAACATTCCACATTTTATCAATTTTATCCTCAAGGGATAAGATTCTCCCTTCCAATTTTTGTTTCAAATTGATGGTTTCATCCACCACAGTATTAGCCAAAGTATTAAAAGATTCCATTAGATCATCAATTTGGCTTTGGATAGAAGGATCCTCAGCCTTACTAGCAATGCCTCTAGAATTCCAACTTAGTCTTGTTAATCTCATGGAAGAACACTTCAAAAGTTTAAAAAACACATTAGCACTATCATGAGCCAAGCCCAACACATCAGATAACTCCTCTTTGTCAAAGTTCTCAATCATTTTCCCCACAACAACATCCTCATCAGAAGAACTAACATGAACCTTATCAGTAGAAATATCCTTACCTTTGCCAATGGAGACAAGAGTCTTCATCTTTCGAATGGAGAAAGTGATTTCCTCTACAACAACCTTCATTTTCATCATCCTATCCACATCCGCTTTGCTAGTTCCCATAGTATGTCCTCCACCCACAACCATTTCCTTCCCTTACTTCTACATCCCAATGTCAGCACCTGGAGAAGCCTCACCAAAGATACCTCCAACTAGTGAAAGAGGGAAACCCTTCTCCAAGAGTTGGCCAACAATTCTCAACACCCTTCTCTTTTGGCTCCCATCCTCAGTCTCTTGTAGTTGTCTAGTTGCTGGGGGAGGACAGGAAGCTTCCCTATAAAGTCCTTTTTTTCCTTAACCCCCTTAGAATGAACATTCACTACCACCTCATCACTACATGTTGTATAGCCCTCTTTGTCATTCAACTTCCTTTTCCCGGTCTTACCCAAAACAAGGGAATTGGGGCCCTCCTCAAAAGAGGCATGCAAATCCGGGACATAATCAACATCATCATCCCTATCAGACTTAGACTCTTTGTTCAAAATAAGCCTCCTCTTCTTAGATTTTTACTAACCTTTTCCTCTTTCAACACTGTCTCATAACCCTCCTGGGGTCTAGCAATATCTTCCTTCGAGGACACAAGATGTTTTTGCACCTCATGAACTTTGACGTGTTCATAGATCAAGAGAATTAACTCCACATGTAGGATATAGTTTTTGGGGTGTTTTATACGATCCTTAATCCTCAAGTTAAGCGACATCAACAAGTAGTATGGAAAGGAAATCCATTTCTTATGCTTGAAATGGTTAAGAAAAAGGAAATGGTAAGTGTTAATCACCGTATACCTGCCTTCTAAGGTGACATACCTCATAATCTCTTCAACAACATCATGCCACAACACTTTTAAGGAGCTCCTCTAATAACCAACACTCTTTGTCGTCTTCAAATCAACAGCCTCATTCCCTTTAAAGAAAATAGACATCACAGCCTACGATTCATTTTTGTCTCTGAACACCTTCATACCATGCATAGCCAAGCCAGTAATTTGAGCTATGAATTCTTCATCAACCATGAATTCCCTTTCGCCCAAATTTAGGGTTCTCTCATTGCACCCTTGAGCAACCAAATCAGTGACCTGGGGGTTGTTACCATGAAGTTTCTCCATATACGGAGTTAAGCCACCTTTCTCTAAAATCTCCCACACCTCCTTCTGCTTAGTAGAAACACAGGACTTAGGCTCAACACAGTTTTTGTCCCTACCCATCACAAAATATTTAACAAACAAAGGCCAAGCACAACACAAAACCTCACGAGAATAAGATAGATACCACCCAAAGAAGAATTATAAAATAGAAGACTCTGGGAACTAAGATGAATATCACCTAGAATCCATGCAAAGCCTGCAAAAGGACATATATAAAATGATGAACATGAACTCTAGTCCATGTGAAAGTTGTCCCCCATACTTAAAACTTGAACATTCCCATTCATAATATTAGGCCATGCGATTAAGGACATGCACAACTCAATGCAAAATAAGATCAAAAGCAACTTGAGACTAGCATTCATTGTTAATAATAGTTGTTTCCTCAAAAGGAATAGGATAATTTAAATCCCACTCCTTTCTTTCTCTAACACCAAAGTTAGCGAAGAAATCAGCTAACATATTTCCCTCTCTCAATATGTGGGAGATATAAAAAGTATCAAAGGAATTGATAATTTCAATGGAATCCATAACCAAGGCCTCAATAGTCCAAGACGGAGGTGAAGCATTCTTCAAATTATTTATAATGTTAAGAGAGTCACCCTCCAACCAGACCTTCCTATACCCTTTGCTTTGAGCCATTTTGAGTCCATGATAGGTTGCAACCACCTCTGCATAGTGGACCATTTATGATATATATTATGATACATCATAGAGCATATTTCCACATGTGGTAAATGAAAAAATAATTGAGTGTGGGTCATATGGGTTTTTACCGTGGTATTTTGGGACCTTGTTTGGGACCATGGTAATTCCTTATGGTGGTTTTTTGGGCTTCGATGAATCAATATATTGATGAATTGAGATAAAGACATAAGAGAGGAGTATTGATAGTGTCATGTTTTTAAATTTATAATAGAGGAAGAATTTGTTAAATCTCCATGGAGGTAAGAACATGGTATTGTATTGTAACATGTTTATTGTTTCTAAATAATGCATTGGTTTGGCACTTAGAGAATAGGATTTTCTTGATAGGGTTTTCCTAAATTAGACATTATGTTTCTTTTGGTTGATATCTTGTAATATTCCAAACATTCACTTGAAGTAAATTTCCTAAGTTTTTACTATGCAAGTAAAATAAACTATGTAACATGCCATTGCAATAAAAAAAATTCCTTTCTTTATTAAAAATATATGAAAAAAGATGCTATACAACTTGCAATAAGGATTTACAATCCATTACAATACTTTACAAAGTACATAATTCCAAGAAAGTACAAACTACATACATAGCTCCTTCAAGCTTCATGACATAAGTTATAGATGGTACCTTTCAAAATCTTGGGACTCCTCTATCGCCTGTTGAGGAGGAGAAGCATGATTCAAGCGCTTTTACACCAACCACAGAATCATAGACAATCCCCCACACATTTATCAATGATAGATGGCCCTACCCTTTGATGAAGGTATTGGTTGGGTAACCCCGTATGACATACCATTTTCAGCTTAGTGTGATGCCCTACATGACTAGGATTTATAAGCTACACTAGGTACCCTTCATGTATTTAAGTAGACATGGTGAATTGATAGTGCAATCTTGGCTATCTCACTATCTATAGTGGAGTCTCGGACATTCCCACTACTTTGGCCAAAGTATTCTCACTTAATACTTCGAGTGAAGGTCTACCATTCACTTACACTATATCAAGCTATTTTTGACTTAAGGCCATTATATCTATGCCTAGGAAACCTCTCTCCATGGTTGAACTAATATCCAGGATAACCTATCTCTTTAACACAACCTAAGGTAACACAACTCAATAAGCAAAGTAAAAGTTCCCTCCCTTCACTGGACAACATTCCCAAGAGTAATCTACTAGCCACCTAGCATAATTAATTATCTAGTTTTAAGTGTTCCCTAAGCTTGTCTATGTTTGATCATATCTAGTATAATAACAATACCCATTATAAAGATACTCTTTTACCCATATTTACTCTTGTTTAGTATAATAATAATAATACCCAAGACGAACATTTTCTCCTATCATGGAGTACTTACAAACAATGCACAAACAAAGTAAATAGTTTCTACTTTTCTCTCAAAGTAAACATTGCTTTTCTCTACATGCAAGTCTCAACAAGACTAGTTCAATCAATCAAGACACATCACATTCAAAATAGAATAATCAAAAGTAGAATATCCTCATGCATGTTTTATAGCTTCCCAATTTGACTGACTATAGTCACAACACCTTTAGAATAACAACTATCTCCAATAAAGTCTCACAACTCTTAACTCGCAAGTTGGAAAATGCTTCGCCTAAAAAGATAATAAAACTCACCTAAAAATCAAGGCTCTCCCTTACTATTTTGAAAAAATATCGTAGATAGAAAAGCACACTAAAATGTAGTCCTTTTGCAAAAAAATAACATATAGAAGAGTAATGATGCGTCACAAACAAATGAACTCTTGTTGCTATTTATATAACAATATGGTAACAACACTACCTACAATTTAGGCATGATTTTGACAGTAGAAAACATGCGTAGCAACACTACTAACACAACTCAAAAGGTGGTGAGCATGTAAGAAAAGACTCAGCTCAAGTATCAATAGATCGAACCTCATATTTACAGCAATTGGAGACCAAATCAACTCTCCATGTGATAGAATTCGAATATCAACATAAAGTAGAATTCTATAAATAAAAGGATACAAAGGTGGCATTGTTTCATCCTCAAGAGAAACAGTCAATAACATGAGTATGCCACCCAACAAAATCATTGACTAATTTTACATTGAGTATCGACTCACACATTAAATCGATTAGATAAAGTCACCAATTGCTTCAATATATTAATAGCTGTTTGATTTGTTACAAAAAATATGGTGATTCTGTTGACCAAGTCTATGATCCACAATGGAATTGAATTATTCTCACTATCGACTTAGAGGTTGCAGAGTCTGCAAATTCAAACTCTCTTTTAGTATTGACAACAAGAGCATAAAAAGCGGCTCAAGAAAAATAGTCGTAACCATCTCAAAGTTTGGTCACCAAGCTATGAAGATGAATCGACTTCAAATTCATACACATATAGCATTATAATTGGCTAATTATCATTGCTTGAGATAGTCAATTTCAAAGAAAATAACGTTTAAATATAAATACAATGTATATATACATTTTTTAGTATATATATTTATATTTATCATATGTCAATAAAGCATGTGTATATAATCGATATACAAAATAATATATCAACATAGCAATCACATTATTATATTAATATATCAATTGTGTATACATATATATATATTATCTATATATGCCTCTATGTACATGTATGTGTATGTATACATGTATCTATACATTCATATGGGCATCTCCATTTCCTACCATATGCGTGTATGGTTATAGATGTATACATATGGATATATGTATATACATTATATATATAAATATACAAATTCAATTCACACACCAAAATCATACACAATTACCATGGTGTTGATAAGAGACTATGAGCGATATGTCTATACGTATACATAAGCATCTCATTGGTTCAATCAGATAGTTCCATGCACATAAAAAACTCATGCATGAGTGTGCATAGGTATGTCTACCTATGTACCCTCATGTATGTGTTTCTTGGTGTGTATAGTCTATCATCACCATGCATGTGTGTACATATACACATACCTCATTTACTCACTGATCAATGGAAACATGGTAACAAGAAGGAAATCATAAGCTCATTAGATAATCATCACTCAATAATGCACTCAATAGTAAACTAGAATTTTAATAAAGCAGACATAACAACTAAGGATGACTTACCAACTTCCTACTTAATAACCCGACTCAATTATTTTACTGTGGTGTGTGTAAGCTCAAATAGGTTACATTACTGGTTACCCGACCAATACCTTCTCCTGAGTGATACTTCCTCTCCACCTAGAGGAATTGAACATATACCTACAAACACTAACACATGTACATGGTAGTTAGCTATCCACAAAATATGTAATATACACATTACATCTCCAAAGTTAGAATATCAACATAAAATCACCTAATCACATAAATGCATTCCTTCTATAACATTAAATGAGATGAAATTCATTCATAAAGCAGTGATAACAAAGTGCACAAACAATTTATTCATCCACTGAATTCACACTACATTCACATTTTACCCTACATAGTAATAATAAATAGTAATTACACAATTGGGGTGTTACATACTCCCCCCTTGTGAATCATCGTTCTCGATGATTTTATGTAGAAACATAAAACAAAACAAACAATCAACATATTGTTCAAGCATTCTCATAAGCATATAAAACAAGAGGAAACTTTTGTTGAATCTCAGCATAATCTTCCCAAGTGGTTGAGTCTTTTGCATACTGATCCCATTGGAATTTGCACTGCAGAACCTCCCTATTATGCAAGCGAAGCTTACGCGTTTCAAGCACCTTGATGGAATTGATTGTCACCAATCTTGGGTCCTGTACCTATAAATCAGTCCAATCAATTACATGATTACCACTGGGTACATACCTCTTAAGGTAAGATTCTTTGAAGACATTATGCATTCTAGCAAGAGCTGGTGGAAATGCTATTCGATAGGCTACTAGATTCACTTCCTCAAGAATATCAAAAGTTCCAACATAACGTGGGGCTAACTTGGAAGAATTTCCAAATTTAATGGAGCTTTTGTGAGGTTTCACTCTCAACAACACTTTGTCACCTATGGAAAAATTTCAAGGTACTCTCTTAGCATCAACATAACTTTTATGATGATTGCTAGCTTCAACCAACCTTTGCTTCACAATCTTAAATTTCTCATCCATTTCACCCAACATCTCTGGCCCAAGATTCACTCTATCCTCAAGTCTATCCCAACTTATAGTAGTTTGACACTTTCAACCATACAACACTTCAAAATGATCCATCTTTATCATAGAATGATAAGAATTGTTATAAGAAAATTATACTAAGGGTAAGTAGTCTTCCCACTTGTACTGATAATCCATGCAATACATTCTTAATAGGTCTTCCAATACTTGATTCACCCTTTCTATTTTTCAATCCATTTATGGATGATATACTGAGCTAATATTCAATTGAGTCCCTAGTGCAAAAAATAAGGTTTTCCAAAACCTAGAAGTGACTCGTGCATCCCTATATGAGATAATCTTCTCCAAAATTCCATGCAACCTAAACACTTCTTGCACAAACTTTCTAGCTATGACATGTGCTCCATCAGTTAGATTCCTTGGTATAAAATGTACGACTTTGGTAATCTTACCACTACCACAAGAATGACATTGTGCTTATTTCTTGACATAAGCAATCCTTGCACAAAGTCCATACTTATGACTTGCCACTTCCTCTCTGGTATGCCATGTGGATAAAACAAGCCCGCAGGATGATGATGCTCCACTTTCACCCTTTGACATTCAAGACACCTAGCTTCAAAATTAGCAACATCTCCTTTCATCCTGTTAGCTCTCAAAAACGTAGGTTTGAACCACGAAAGGTTGCCAAGCTTTCACAATGTTTTAGGGTAACAGAACAAGGTTTGAAACAATTAAACCTTCTACTCTTCAGGTGCTGCTAGACCAAGGTGGGTGTACCTTTCTAAATAGTGCAGACTTATCTTATAATTATCCCTTTGAAATATTTTGTCCACAATGGTAGATAATAGTGAACAAAACAAAAGAAAACTTGATAGCAATAGTAAAAGCAATTTTCTAATCTAACTCCTAAAATGATCAATAAGCAGATGTAAAGAAATTGAGTGAATTCAAATAATGGAATTGCAAAGACCGGTGCCTTGTTGGGTATGCAGAGTCAAATGAAATAGAAGTGGGCAACTTATTCTGGTAGAAAATCAAATTGCAGGCATATGATCTATTCATAACTTGTATAAACAATGCAAGATTATGACTACTGAGCTCTTCTTTAATAATCCAAATGAATCTTCCTAATTACTGTGATCAATAAAAAGGATTTAATCCCTACTTGAGAGAACCAGTTAATTAATCACACAAATGTAGCAAATGTGCACAGATAAAATGAAAATAAACTTGTTATTCCAATTTAAACAATAAGAAAAAATCAAATTGGAGACAGCTTCAACAATACTTTTCAATAAGCTTAACAAATAATTGATACCAAAAATAAAACTACCACACAGCTGAATTTCATTGAAACCACCATTTGAAAACATGCACATAGTCTCTGATAAGAGAAAATTATCCCACTGTAGCCATGCCTAATCTATCTATTTGTGATCTAAAATCTGATGATCAATTACAATTGGGGCCAATTTATACCCAACATTCAGGGAAATAAATCATTTTGAAACTCCATGTCGGCCACCGTGGAATTCGGGCAAAACCAAGTTAGCCTGCGACGGTTAAAATTCCATATGTATGTTGGCCAACAACATTTTGAAATTCTATTCTCACCAGTGAACAGTCGGCGAGACATCCATATTATCCTGCCAAAGGCAATTCACTCGCTTATCGTTCACTTGTATCCTTGTTTTAATTGCATTTGCTGTAGCTACCTGCATGTTATACCGAAGTCAAGAAGCACCCTTATGTCTCCACTGTGTTTTGCCATAGCCTCGTGATATCAGAGAAACATCATATAGAAAACCTTATGTTACTCCGAGAGCCCCCTTTTTTCCTTTTTCCATGTCGCTATGACATAAAGTTTCTCCCACTGACAAGCTCGTCATGTATGTCACTGTAGCCTCCATCCCTCAGTGAGAAGTCATAGGGATTTCATCGGGTTACACCAAAAGCCCCCCAACCATCGATGATTCGCTGTAGCACAAGATATCTCACACCGACAACCATCCTCCACCTATCGCCAAGACAAATCAGTATTAGGGAGAGGTTATAAAGAATGCCGACACTATACCGAAAATCCATTGCACACCACACTATCGCTGTAACCTGATAAAATCAAGGAGACCTCATGGGGACAACACCAAGTCACACCGAAGCACCTTTTAGTCATCCCTATTTTCCAAGACCAAGCCAAACCTTTGCCGAAAGCAAATTAAAAGATACCGTTGACAAGACACAATAGATTCAGTATGATATATATCGATGCCTCAAGCCTTTGCCGATAGAACCCATACTCGATCGCCGAAACAAAACCAAGGTCTCACCAACAACCACTTGTAAATAAAATCCCATCGCTATGACAAATAATAAGTCTTGTTGATAGGCAACTCAGACTTATGCAAGCAAAAAATGCACAATGGGTCGGGGAAACAATGGTGTTCTCATGCCGATATGAACCAGAATGTAGAAAATGCATAGATAAATGATTTAGGGGTCAGATATAAGCCAAAATATGAGCAAACAAGTTTTGAAATGAAGGAAACATGCACAAGGAAATACTCATATGGAGACCCAGGGGACATGAAAAATATGCAAAAAATCATCTGATTTTAATAGTTCCAATAGTGGCTTCATCTGGGGATGAATGATAGTCAGATCATTGCAAGGATCTAGAATCTTTGGGTGAGCAAACTAGACACAAAATGATGAGCAAGTGAGCAGAATGGAAATGGAAATGAAGCAATGAATGCAAACAAAATGAAAGATGGAGATGAATGCAAAGCCCTAAACTACTATGCATGGAAAATAATTTTAAAGAGGACAAGCAAGAGTTGTCCATGCACTGGCAACCCTTAATCCTCTGTGTTGCTTCATCTGTTCTGAGCTGTTACAATCTGAAACTCAAACCAATCTTTCCCCTGTCAAACACCTGGTTTTGCATCGAGTTCATCAAATTCTTCTTGAAGATACTCATGCAATCTTTCCTGTCACTATTATTGTAAGTTCTTAGAGTATCATCATGCTCGGTTTGGCCGAAAATCCCTACATCATCCTGTAATTCAAATTCTTCAACATCTTGGGACAAACCCCTGTTATTACCAACATACGAAATGTACATATATTCAATGCAAAATTCTTCATTATCTTTCTCTCTGTTGTGTATTGTAAAACACTCATTCAGCTGCATTGAAAATTTATCATAAGAGTACCACTCTTGAGAATCAAAAAAATCTGTCAGACCAACACTGTTTGAAAGATACAAATTTGAAACCTTTTGCACCTCTTTGATACCCCCATGACTCAAATCTTCAATATTAAGCATACATAAAACTAGAACACTATCATCCTTGGTATGCAGACAAATGTCTTCTCCACATGAATTAGAAATTTCAAAATCACATACCTCTTCTTGAATGGACACAGGCTTTTGATCAACACCAAAAGTTTCACTATCAACTGGACATAGAGTTTCAAGATCACCCTTATGTATATATTTCTGATAATCAAGAGTTAACAAATCTGAAATCTGCTCACAGCTAAGAAAACAAGTTTCCACATTTTCATTATTACAGTTATATTCATGACTTTTGTCATTATCAAAAAGAGGCTTGGGATCATCAGAGAATGAAAAATTACCAACATAGTCATTTGTTCCATAACTTGACACATCCCTTTGTTTATCTAAAAATACCTTTTTCTCAACATCAAGTGGATTTGAAAATACCTGAAATTCATTCTAGGGAAAACCTTTGCAAAACATTACCTGATCCTCTTTTAAATCTTCATCATGCAATGGGCCTGAATTTTTTTGGAAACCATTCTCCAATTCACAACCCTCCTCCTCATCAAATGTATCTTTGTAACTTTCAACTGCAACTGGATGTATTGTATACTCACTACCAAATGAATCAACATTTCCCATTGCTTCTTCATCTTGATCTATATAAGAGGAAGAAGAATCCCCTTGCTGCAGATCAAAATCTATAGGTGTATCTTCAAAATCTGAATGTTCATTGGATCCCTCATAACACACTCTGCTCTCCCTATTACAATCTGTTATGCAAGAGAGATATCTTGTACCTTCATCTTTATTATGCAAGCTATCATATGAATCATACACACTTGCACATACCTCATCATCTATTGGATGCATTGCTTGATCAATTCCTCTATACTCATCAGAAATACAACAATTGGAATCAACATTGGTAGTGTCTCCATACCCTTTCCTCTCCATGGCATCAATGAACTTATTCAAGTGATCACAAACTTGCTGTATTGATAATTCTGACCAATGAACTGAATTAGGCTCCCATACCTTTATGAATTGCTCAGTAAACATGGTCCTTGTAGGCCTATGGTGAGAAGGTAACTGTATACAAATTTCTCTCATTCTATTGTACAGAGAAGTGAAATATTCTCCACCATACCTCCTTATGTCAAGAAAAGCATCCCAAAGACTTTTAAAATATTCATCATCTCTAGATTGTTGGTTCTAATACATACCTTGTTGCAGATTCTAGCTAATATCTCCAAGTGAATCAGAATTGTGTTGCCCTTGACATTGATCACATTGACATTCTTGATAACTGCCAATTGCATTTGACATTGATCACACTGGCATTCTTGATAATTTGCCAATTTTTGTCCAAACAGGATAAGCATTTTCTTGCTTTAATGGTTGTGGAGGATAAGTGCTCTGCTATGCATGATATGTATCGCCTCCATTGTAGAAATTTCCATTTGTAATATTAGGTGCTTGAGGGGCCCAATATCTTCCTGCATCTGTATATTCATTCTGGTCCAATTGCAGCCTTTTCCTCTGCCATTCTTCTATTTCCTTTCTCTGAGACTCATACAGTGCTTTGACCTCCTCAAAAGTTAAAGATTCATAATCAACTTGAGGAGTGTCATGATCAATAGGTCTGCCCTGATTACCCTCCATTTTCAGATCATTGAGGATCTTTTTCCTATCATATTTGAACAAATGCAATGTTTCTTTCAGAGTCACCACCTACTTTTCCAAAAGTAGGAAAATGATTACTTTTGATCTTTTCCCCAGCGGAATCACCCCTTTTGAATCTTCTCAAATTATAACCTTTTCTTTAATGACTCTATAATGTGGTCTTCAACTGAATTTTCTGATATGTTTCCCCAGTAGAGTTGCCAATTTGTTAAGTGTGTGACTCGGATGGGGAGTGCAAATGAAACAATTGTGAACCTTTGGTTAAAGACCAATTTTAGAACTTTATTGACTCTATGGATGGATAGGCTAGAACTGGATTTTTTGATGTTTGTCCCCAATAGAGTCACCAATTTTTTAGCTCTCAAAAATGTAGGTGTGAACCATGAAAGGTTGCTAAGCTTTCACAACGTTTTAGGGTAACATAATCAGGTTTGAAATAATTAAACCTTCTACTCTTCAAGTGCTACTAGACCTAGGTGGGTGTACCTTTCTGAATAGTATAGACTTATCTTATAATTATCCCTCTGAAATATTTTGTCCACAGTGGCAGATAATAGTGAACAAAACAAAAGCAAACTTGATAGCAATAGTAAAAGCAATTTTCTAATCTAACTCCTAAAATGATCAATAAGCAGATGTAAAGAAATTGAGTGAATTCAAATAATGGAATTGTAGAGACCAGTGCCTTGTTGGGTATGCAAAGTTGAATGAAATAGAAGTGGGCAACTTATTCTAGTAGAAATCAAATTACAGGCATATGATATGTTCATAACTTGTATAAACAATGCAAGATTATGACTACTGATCTCTTCTTTAATAATCCAAATGAATCTTTCTGATTACTATGATCAATGAAAAGGATTTAATCCCTACTTGAGAGAACCAGTTAATTAATCACACAAATGAAGAAAATGTGCACAGATAAACTAAAAATAAACTTGTTATTCCAATTTAAACAATCAGAAAAAATCAAATTGGAGACAACTTCAACAATACTTTTCAATAAGCTTAACAGACAATTGATACCAAAAATAAAACTACCACATAGCTGAATTTCATTGAAACCAACATTTGAAAACATACGCATAGTCTCTGATAAGAGAAAATTATCCCACTATAGCCATGCCTAATCTATATATTTGTGATCTAAAATATGATGATGTTCAATTACAATCGGGGCCAATTTATACCCAACATTCAGGAAAATAAATCATTTTGAAACTCCATGTCGGCCACCGTGGAATTTGGGAAAAACCAAGTCAGCCTGCAACGGTTTAAATTCCATATGTATGTCGGCCAACAACATTTTAAAATTCTATTCTCACTAGTGAACAGTCGGTGAGACATCCATATCATCCTACCGAAGGCAATTCACTCACTTATCGTTCGCTTGCATCCTTGTTTTAATTGCATTCACCATAGCTACCCGCATGTTATACTGAAGTCAAGAAGCACCCTTATGTCTCCACTGTGTTTCGCCATAGCCTCATGATATCAGAGAGACATCATATCGAAAACCTTATGTTACTCTGAGAGCCCCCTTTTTGCCTTTTTCCATGTCGTTGTGACATAAATTTTCTCCCGCCGACAACCCATCATGTATGTCACTGTAGCCTCCATCCCTCGGCAAGAAGTCATAGGGATTTCATCGGGTTACACTGAAAGCCCCCCAACCATCAATGAGTCACCGTAGCACAAGATATCTCACACCAACAACCATCCTTCACCTATCGCCAAGACAAATTAGTATCGGGGAGAGGTTATAAAGAATGCCGACACTATATCAAAAATCCATTGCACACCACACTGTCGTTGTAACCTAATAAAATCGAGGAGACCTCACGGGGACAACACCAAGTCACATCGAAGCACCTTGTAGTCATCCATGTCCGCCAAGACCAAGCCAAACCTTCGCCGAAAGCAAATTAAAAGATACCATCGACAAGACACAATAGATTCGGTATGATATATATCAATGCCTCAAGCCTTTGCTGATAGAACCCATACTCGATCGCCGAAACAAAACCAAGGTCTCGCTGACAACCACTTGTAAATAAAATCCCGTCACTATGACAAATGATAAGTTTTGCTGATAGGCAACTTAGACTTATGCAAGCAGAAAATGCACAATGGGTCGGGGAAACAATGGTGTTCTCATGCCGATATGAACCAGAAAGTAGAAAGCGCATAGATAAATGATTTAGGGGTCAGATATAAGCCAAAATATGAGCAAACAAGTTATGAAATGAAGGAGACATGCATAAGGAAATACTCATATGGAGACCAAGGGGACATTAAAAATATGCAAAAAATCATCTAATTTTAACAGTTCCAACACATCCCTTTCCAAAAATATAACAGCTTCACATCTACCATCATTTTGATCACTCGAGGGTGTTCAGAGTACAGTGCTTCATGTACTTATTTCCATACCAAATTCCTTAACACCACTACGTCAGGTACATTCATCCTACCTTTATATCTAAGTAATCCATTAGGTTCAAAATGAAAACCATCATACCTAGAATCCTATGGATTATTAGCGAGTGCTTACTTAACTTGCAAGTAGTACTGATCATCTTCTTTCCACTTTTACAACACTTGAGCTTTAAAGTCAATTTGAATCATTACTATTGAAGCAATATGACATCTTCGACTCAAGGCATCAACGTCTTGATTTTCTTTCCCTTTAATATTACTAATCTATTGAAATCATAGTCAACTATTAACTCCAACCATCTTCTCTTTGTAGCATTCAAATTAGGTTGATTGAAAAGGTACTTTAACCCATTATAGTTAGTTTTTAATTCAAAGGGTTTCCTTAACAAGTAGTCCCTCCATACTTGTAATGTGTGAACCACAACTATTAACTCTAAATCATGCAATGCATAATTTTTCTCATAAGGTTTCAGCTTTCTGGATTCATAAGCAATCACTTGTCCATCTTGCATTAGCACTCCTCCTAAACCTTCCCCACACACATCTATGATAACTGTAAAGTTACCCTTAGGATTAGGTACTTTCAAGATCAGTGTAGTGGTCAACTTCTCTTTAAGTAGATCAAAGGCTTCTTGGCACTTTTCATTCCACTCAAATTTCTTCCCTTTTCTCAGTAAAGAAGTAATTGGAAAATCAACCTTGGAGAAGTTCAAAACAAACTTTATATAGTACCCAGCTAGACCCATAAAACTTCTAACTTCAAACACATTCACGGGTACATGCCACTCAAGTACTGCCTTGATCTTAGCGGGATCTACAAAGATTCTGTCCACTGAGATTACATACCCTAGATAATGCACTCTCATTTGGAAGAAATTACACAAGTTAGATAGTTTACCATACAACTTGTGTTCTCTTAACCATTGCAAAACTATCTCTAAATGTCTACAGTGGTCTTCCTCATCCTTAGAATAAATCAGGATGTCATCTAGAAAAGCCAAGAAAAATTTATGTAGACAGTCTCTAAATATATTATTCATCAGATTCATAAATGTGGCATGTGCATTTGTCAACCCAAAAGGTGAAAATGTGAACTCATAGTGTCCATATCTGGTTCTAAATGCAGTCTTAAAGATATCTTCATCTCTAATTCTTAATTGGTGATATCTAGATCTCAAATCTATCTTTGAGAATATGGTAGCTACTCTCATTTGATCAAAAACATCATCAAATGTGTGGCAATGGATACTTGTTCTTCTCCATGTATTTTTTAAGCATATGATAGTTAATGCATAAACACAAAGTATCATCCTTTTTTTTCACAAAAATGACTAGAACTCCCTAAGGTGAAACACTTGGTCTTATCAACCCTTTTGACAATAGTTCATCCAACTGTACCTTAAGTTCCATTGGCTCAGTTGTCATCATCTTATAAGAACCTTGGAAATAGGTTCATACCATGAAATTATATCTATAGAGAAGTCAAATATTGTCTTTGGTGGTAACCCAGGTAACTCATCTGGAAACACATCCAAATTCTTTCTCAATATAGGATACCTTTCAATGTCCAAAATTCTAGTGTCATCTATCTTACTGTCTTCCATCTCTTGGAAACTTTTGGAATCCAAGCTATCAAAACTTTCTTTAAGTTCTTCAATCTTAACGGCAAAGAGTTTGCACCCTTTCTTCTCAACCATCACTAGTTGCATTGCCAAGATTTAACGAATCTTTACCTCCCTAGGTATCCCTTGGAATTTTACTTGGTTACCAAGATCATCTAGGAATTCTATGGTTTTCGCATGGCAATATACCTTAGCCCTATGTCTCCACAACCAATTCATACCTAAGATAGCATCATAAGATCCTAAAGGTGAGACATAAAGGTTTACTTCAGTAGAGAAACAAGGTAGCTCTATCCTAGCCTCAAACAAACATTG
Source organism: Sequoia sempervirens (assembly GCA_007258455.2). Lineage (NCBI taxonomy): Eukaryota > Viridiplantae > Streptophyta > Pinopsida > Cupressales > Cupressaceae > Sequoia > Sequoia sempervirens. The sequence goes on from VDFB02063995.1 coordinate 61,589, forward strand.
TTCGACCTTTACTCTTGTCTGGTTTGCATACTCTACATCCCAAGAAATTGCCATGTGTCTATCCTTTCTAGATAATTTTTTAGCTACTCTAGGTGAAATGAAATTCTCAGTTGCACTCGTATCAATAAGAACTGAAATGGGTAAACCAAAAAAAAACTTGGAGTTTCAATGGGAGTTGTTTGATACTCTGCTTGGAAATCATCCATCGCTTGATATGTATAGGATCTAGACTAATTGCATAATTGAATGCTTAATTACAAAAACTTAAAGGAATTACAATTCATGCATACATTATTGAAATTATGCATAAAAACTAAAAATTTAAGGTGAAAATCAGAACATGAGAGAGAAGGAGAGAAAAAGTGCAAACAATCTGATAACGGAGTTTGCCACAATCGTGACTATGTCTCCAGGTCCGCTCCAATAGAGTGAGACCGATCCGATTAATCTCCAAAGAAATCAGTTACAAATTGCACCAATACTTATCCCCTAATGCACATCAGCATAACATGCCCTCGACGTGCAGAATAGTCTTCAAAAATCTCTCAAAAAGAAAAAACTCTCTCTGATTCACTACTTCATCCTTAGCTTGAAAAATCTCCATAGCCCCTAAGAGCTTACACATCCCCCCTTTTATACATAAAATTAGCCTAATTAGGCTTAACAAAAATAATAAATGCCTAACTCCCCTTAACAATTCGTGCCATGACTTATATGTCTTCTATGACATTTTAGGTTGAGAGGTTGAAGTGGGTTTTTGGCCACATAAGCCAATTTGTTAAGGCTCGGCCAATACATCTTCAACAAAACCAAACAAACTCCATACATAGCTCGAAGCTTGCTGGTGGTCTAATGGTGCATTATATTTTTACATGCCATGTGGTCGGGGGTTCAAACCCCACCGACCATGTTTTATACCAAATACTTGCCAAACAGTTAACAAAAACAACCCACACTCTATATGTAACAATGAAATGAGCGACGGTGCAACGGTAGAGTTGCAGACTGTTGAGTATGAGGTCACAGATTCGAGCCCATCCAAATCCTTTTGAACGAACTCACCGGTGCCAATGCTGATGCAGGAAAGGAGAACATGTGTCGCGCTAGTAGACTACCACGTGGCAGAATATGATTTTCCGACAAAGCTGGCTCGGCAACCACCTGTATACTGACTGTACTGCCACTATACGCTGACTGGAGCACGGAGATGCCACACAAGATGTACGGATGGACACGTGTCATAATCTGATTGGTTCTATACGGATGAATCAACTGCCACATGTCTCGCTCGAATTCGTTCACTTGGATTCCATACCATACGGACTGGCTAATGATGTCACCTGTACCATCAAGTCAACTGAGTCAATTGAGAACTTTGACTGCCAATATCTTGAGCATACAATGTCAAATTTTGACGAAACGAACGTTGCTAGAATCATCTCGACGAGCTCTTCAACTTGATGCCACTTTTGTTGATTTCCAAGATGATATTTTTTTTCTACTAGATGCCCTTGATTGTAGTTTGACCAAAAGTTTGACTGGCCATAACTTGTGCAAATGGACTCCTTTTCGCTCTATTCAAGTTGCGCTAGAATCAAGACACTAAGATCTTTCTGATGGTGCTGAAATTTGGAGATTTTGAGAAACTTCAATTTCCACTGAAAATATCCCCCGGATCATCGCTGCATGTATCCTTTGTTGAAAAATTGCTCACTGAGTTGGTAGTGAACTTCTGGAAAGCTTACTGGGATAATCTCTAGAAAAATGGTCTCCCCCACAAGTATAGCATCCCAAAAATGGTACCCTCTTCTTTGTAGGTTCTCCAAATCCACTAGCATTCCCTCCAACGTTGTTGGTATTTCCTCGATTGGAACCATTCCTCCTTCACTCTCTTCTTGAATCTTTACCACTATTGTGGTTTCCTTTTTCTCCTTGCTTAGGTACATTTTATGCAACCTCCACCTTCTTTGGAGTTGCTTGTCAAAAATTTCTGCAACCTTCTTATGTTCTCTATTTTCTTACCTAGAGGTAGCCCTAAGATTTTTCTCCTTAATTACCTTCTCATATACAAGGTCCATAGTTTTTGTACCATGCATATCCACTTCTCCAATCTGATTGCTAAGTCCCATTATAAATTTTCTAATGTGGAAGCTCTCATCCTTATGATATAAACATAATGCAGAAGTCGGGTAAACTTCTCCTAGTACTCGTTGACTGACATATTTCCTTGTCTCAAACTCTACAAATTTGTGATTCTTTTTTCATAGTATAGTTGGGGTAACCATCGCTTGTATAAAATCTCAAAAAATTCCCCCCATTTCGTCTTCCATGAGTTGATATTGAGTTCCAACATTTTTTTCATCTACCAGGTTGAAGCTTCTCTAGCTAACTAGTATGCACCCCAAGCAACTTTATTGGTATCAATGTAATTTTATATTTCAAAATACTTTTCCATTTGAACAAGCCACACATCAACTTCATCCCCGCTGGCGCTTCCCTCAAACTTGGGTTGAACAATCTTCTTCATATCTTTAGAAAGTCTGAAAGCCATGCACTTCTTACTTCTTTCCTTAGATGGTGTTGGCGATCTTTCTATTTTGTGATCATGGTTTTCATTACGCCCATGAGAAGAGTTTTCACCTTCATTCCTATTAACAGGGACTTCTTCCTCAACCCTAGCTCTCACTCTTTCTTTTTCAAGGTTATCCAACCTTGTCAAGATTTGGTCAAGCCTAGCTTCAATTCATGTTGGTCCTTGCCCAACTTCTTGGCTACAGCCAAGATTGGTTCATGTCCTCACCATCTTCACAAGATTGGGTTTTACCTAAATGTTTTATCCATGTTAGACTAAGTTATGCTATCAACTATCTTATGCAATACATTAAAAATGGCATTCATACACACATAAAGAATTCCACATAAGATTAACCACATGCTTTTGATAAAAAAATAATTTTATTCATTTCACAAGGATTTTGACAATAACCTTTGATTACATGGAGTGACTATTCAGATAGTCAAGTGGAGATTATCCCTCAAATTCAATCTCTGACACATAACTTAATGGAGTATATCCTACAAACTGAGATTGTTGTTCATCTCTCATTTGTTCATACCTATCCCAAAATGGATAGTAGCCTTCAGATTTATTATCCTACATAGTTACATGATGTTCAATTCCAATATGGTTTTCATCAACAATGTAGTCTACCTTTTTCAAAGACATTTTGTTACACCCTGGCAATTGTGTAACTATTTACTATTACTATGTATAGTAAAATGTGAATGTAATGTTAATTCAGTGGATGAATAAATTGTGTGTGTGCACTTTGTTATCACTGCTTTATGAATGCATTTTATCTCATTTAATATTATATGAAGGAATACATTTATGTGAAATTGATGGTTATTGAACTAATATTCTAACCATAGAGATTTATTATGTGTAATGCATATTTTGTTGAATAGATGACTACCTTAGGCATATTTTGAGAATGTGGATGCATGTACATGTTCTTTCCTCTAGGTAGAGGGGAAGTATCACTCAAGAGAAGGTCTTGGTCGGGTAACTAGTAATGTAACCTATTTGAGCTTACACACATCACAATAGAATGATTGAGTTGGGTTATCATGTGGGAAATAGGTAAGTGAGTCATCCTTAGTGTAATGTGTTTGCATTAGTAAGGGTCTTGTTTACTACTGAATGCATGCTTGGATGATGTTTATCTATTTGAGCTTGTGAGTCCCTTCCTAATATTTCTATGTTTATTTGTGTGGTTGAATGATTGTTTGGATATATGCATATGTCATAATACACATACAATGGATATAAAGGGATTTCCATACGAGTGTGACGACATATGTATAGACATGCATATATGTTATTATGATGTTATATGGTTTTGAGTTTTCCATTGATACATATCTATGTCAAAATCATGCATGTATATGAGTATATACATACATTGACCCATGTGTGAGAGCATAATCATATGCACGTATGTGTAAGTAGGAATACCTAGATACTCACATGAGGGATCAATTATATATATAAATATATAAATACATTTAACGAATGTGTGTATCAATGATAATAGGATATGAAAGGGTAACATGATAAATAGACATATGTATATGTAAGAGTACATATGTATTGTTTGTCGGATAATGTTAAAGAAAGATGCATGCATTCGTGATATTGAATAGATCATTTATGTTTCTATATAATATATATTAAAATGTGAATGTCAATGTGATCATATTCATTTGTGTATTGAATGTATACATGCTTTATAATTGAAAAATGAGTTATGTATTCAAGGTATCGAATAATATGTATTTATCATATGAGTCAATATAAGTATAAGTAGATGTATACATATATATACATATATAAGATATACTCTAAGTATATATAAGTCAATATACAAATATGGGATATATACTTTATGTATATATATGGGGAGAAATATTTTAAATAAAGGCATAGCCATATAGAGCTCGATTCACAAAGGGTAAAGCGCTTAGCCCAATATATGGAAATGCTCTAGCATAAAGTACATGTGTATTGAGTAGCACTTAGAAGTAACTCAACACATTATGAATGGGGCTGCAAATGGAATAAGAAATACATGGTGATTACATTTAAACATCATTTACTTTGAAATCAACTATTTCAAACAATAAATGGCAGTTGATTATTATACTTAGTACATTGGATTTATAGTTGATAATCTTTGGAGACTAAATAGTTTAAACTTGGAAATGAATATGACTGTATTCATAAGACGATTTATATGTCTTTTTTTTTGTTCTTTAATCTGCAATATGCTTTATTATTTAAGTCGATATTGAAGAAGTTGATGCCTTAATTCTTCCTAGACTTGGTCAAACAACAAACCACAAAATTGTTGTGACTACTAAACAACTGTTGAATGCTCCAAACAATCAATGACTTTGTCAAAATAAAATGAGTTTATGAGTCTACACTCAACATGGAATAATTCAATGCAAATTGGGGTGACAAGCTTTGGTTATTAACTATTTCTCTTCATTATTAAATCACACCACCTTTGTGTCTACTTATCATAGAAGTCCGCAATTGTATTTTGTCACATGGAAGTTGATTTATTCTTCAAATTGTTGAAATGAATTAGGTCGATCTATTGGTAATCAAGTTAAGTATTTTCTTACTCATTCACTACCTTTCTAAGCTTTGATAGTGGTGTTTTTTTGCATGTTTGTAGCTATCATTTTCATGCCTAGACTGTAGGTAGAACAGTTGCTTGTTTTTTGTATAAATAGCAGCAAAGAGTTATTTTTTGGAGATGCCACATTCTCACTATTTTATGAGTTATTTCTTGTTCATCATGTCTTCCTTTTAGTGAGCTTTTATACCTTCAATATTCTATCCAATTGGTGATGGAGAATCATGTGATTTTAGAGAGAAGTTTTAATTGTATTTTGAGAAGGAGCATCTACCAACTTAAGAGATAAGTAGTTGTTAGTCATTTTGGAAAAGAGTTGTTCTAAAGGAGATGTGACTATAGCCAGTCGAATTGGAAAGCTATAATACATGCATGATAATATTCTTCTTTTGATTATTCTATTTTCTTGATTGTGCTATGTTTTGAATGATTGAACTAGCCTTGTAGATACTTGGAGAAAAGTTATATTTATTTTGAAAGAAAAGTGGAATCTATATGCTTTGTTTGTACATTGCTTGTAAGTACTCCATGATAGAAAAGACCGTTTGACATAGAAATTTAATTATACCAGATATGTCGAAGAGATTGCTTGACATAGGTATTTAATTATACTATATATGTTTGCACATGGGTTGCTCTTAGCTAGTTATTTGATTATAGATAACTAGTGGGTTACTTCAGGGTTGAGAGGTTTAGTGAAACCTAGTGAGTTAGAGTTGCTGCTTGATTAGTGACAATACACACTTAAATACAAAGTTATCATATTGAAAAGAGTAGGCTCATAGTGTAAACCATTTTAGTTAAAGATGTGATACTCTTGAATGGAATCATCTTTTGGATATGACAATTCTTCGATTGAGACCATGCAATGTGTTTGTATTTACTCCATAATTGGGGGGATGCTATCATAAATATTAATGTTATACTAGATATGATCAAACATAGACAAGCTTAAGGAACACTCATAACTAGATAATTTAATTATGCTAGATGGCTAGTGGGTTACTCCTAGGAATTTTGTCCAATGAAGGGAGGGAACTTGTACTTTTCTTTTTGAGTTGTGTTACCTTAGGTTGTGTTTAAGAGATAGGTTATCTTGGGGAGTAGCTTTCCCATGGAGAGGGCCCAAGAATAGATATAATGGCCTTAAGCCAAAACAAGCTTGTCATAGTGTAGGTGAATGGTAGACCATCACTTGATTATATTGAGTGAGAACACTTTGGCCAAAGTAGTGGGGATGTATGATGACTCCACTATGAATAGCGTGCAAGTCAAGACTCCCCTATCTATTCACTATGTGTACTTAAACGCATGAGGGCTACCTAGTGTAGGTTATAAATTTCCTAGTCATGTTTGATACAACACTAAGCTCAGAATGGTATGATGTACGAGGTTACCCAACTAATACCTTCATCAAAGGATAGGGCCACCTATCATTGATAGATGTGCAGGGGACCACATATGAGTGATGTGATTGGAAAAAAAGTGCTTGAGTGATGCTTCTCCTCCTCAACAAGTGATAGAAGACCAAGGTTTTGAAAGGAGGATTCCTAGACCATTTATATCTTATGCTCTGAAGTTCAGTGGAGTTGTGGTTGTAATAATGTACGTTCTTGGAATATTGTAATTTATGAAATTATTATATTGGAATGGAATCTCTATTGATTATTGTATGACATATTTGTTCATTATGAAATCTAAGTTATTGGAAGATTTGTGTAATTACTTTGGATGGAAATGACAATTTGGAAATTGTGTAATTTCAATTATGCATGTAATTATATTATTGGAAGAAATTTTTTTTATTGCTTTGACTTGTCATCATGTTTCATTCACTTGAGGTGAAAACATTGGAGATCTTGCTATGATTAACAATGTGGTTGTTACACATTTGTTCATGAGACCATTTCACATCTAGTTGATCTAGAGGTACATATCCCTTAGACTCGTTACTTGAGGAAATTACTATTACTTCAGACAATGGAAGAACTTTAGGGTCCCTAAAGATGAATGTTAGATTGACACTTCCTCCTGATGGCACCTCCCTAGAAAATGATAATGACTTAGAATTTTCTTGTGAAATGGAAGGTAGATTGTTGTACATAACCTCCATCTTCATCTTCCTTTTCACATCGCTGATCTGAGAAAGTGCATGACTAAATGTCTCGATATCACTCAACCATATGACATTGTCATAGTTGGTCCCCTCTATGGTTCTAATGATGGATTCTCTTTCCTTCTTGGCCTTGAGGTAGCTCTCATTTGTGATTACCGAATTTCAAGCCATTAATCTGAGGTGCACCATCCTGGCATAATAATTCACAACACTAGATAATACTGGATGTAAAGAATGATGATCTCATAGGTTCCAGAGCTAAACTTGGTAGCTCTGATACCACATGTAATATGCCAAACATTCACTTGAAGTAAATTTCCTAATTTTTTACTATGCAAGTAAAATAAACTATGTAACATGTCATTGAAATAATTTTTTTCCCTTATTTATTGAAAATATATGAACAAAGATTATATACAACTTCCAATAAGGGTTTCCATTCCATTACAATAATTTACAAAGTACATAATTCCAAGAAAGTACAAACTACATATGTAATGCCCCGTCTTAATAACCTAAGAACATTGCAATTGTGTTATAAAAGTGTACTAATTCTTTTTTTTTAAAGTATTAATATTGAGTTAATTAATTGCATACATTCTTAGGTTAAGCGACGTTACACTACTTTGAGTTTTCCATAAGTGACTTAAGTATTTCGCATTGCACTTATTAAATCATAACATAAAATAAACATTGCATAATAATAAATTTTCCATTCAAGATATAATAAAGTACAAACATGTTTCCATACATTGCATTGATATGATATTACAATACTCATCCATCTGATGAGGTAGTTCAAATAACAAATACATTTACATTGTTCACCTCTTATACAATTGAGGGTTGATTTTACATTATAAGTTTACAATATACAATGCTGAAAGTACAGAAGAAATCCATGTGCGAGCTCTCCAACCATGAAGCTCTAGATGCCATGATCACAAACTGGGGACCCAACGGAGTAAGGTGCACGTTCCACCCAACCATGTGGTACCCGTAGGTCCACCCCCCATGCTAGGAGATAGTAATAAGGTTACCTAGACCTAATCTACTAACCCTAGACACTAGTACAACAACCTATTGGTTACATTGCTTCCAGATTTTTGACAATTGAATATACTACAAATACAAGGTTGACTGTTATTTTAGGTGGAGTGTCATCACAACGATGCAAAGGTTACCCTAGTGTTTCTTCCTAGGTTCCGGCCCCCAATCCTTGGGTTACCCTGGTAACCTCTTACGAAACCCGGCCCCTATTGCATGATGTTGCAGAATCGAATGTCTCTTAAGGAAACGAGACACCGATTTGCCATTCCAGGCCTTCTCAACTTATACTCAAGACTATGGAAGCTCAAGAGTCATAAGTGATGCATGTACATCTTGTTAAGTGTTTTAGATCTAACTACTGTGTTCTTTAATTATCACTGACTTACTAACTATTTGTAATTACCCTAACACCACTTTGTGTGTCGGCCCTTACAAATAGCCACTCCCCTAAACATAACAAGGATATACTATGTTTTCTTAACTAAGATAAGCAAAGTGTACAGAAGTATAACACAAAATCTTACTCTTTTCAAATAAACAACAATGAATATAATCAAGCATCCAATCACCACACAAAATCCATGTACACAATCTTGGCTATCTTAGAATATAACTTTAATCAACACAATCCCCAAATATCGGTAGGTCTGGAAGACTTGTTCAACAATAACATTTCCCATTTGCCCCAATAAAATAACCCAACTTCACGCAAATCAGGAAAAATAAACACCTACCATTTGGATCTACTAAATCCATTTGACAATAATTTTAAGGAAAATCAATCAATCAACCAATTTATAATTTATTTCTTTTTAATATTTTCTCTAATTCACAATACATAATATTCTATAATTTTCTCAATCTAAATTTTCGCATGCATTATAATTTAAAAACATTACAAATCATTTTTCCTTAATAAAAATAATTATATATACATTAAATATATATATATAAATAAAACAAATAAAACATATTCAATATCATATATATATATATATATATATATATAATATTAAATAATATTAAATTCGAATTACACAGGGATTATAAAAAAAAATCCGAAATTAACACAAGCTAATATAAAACGAAATCCGAAATAAAATATAAGATTCCATTTTTTAAACGAGCAGGGTTTGATGGCCGGCAGTTCGGCCCTTACCCAGCCGCGGCCTCACAGCCACGGCTGGCATGGGTGGGGCTGTTTCCACAGCCCTCCCCACAGGGATTGGCTGTGGACAGCAGCGCTATGCGCTGCCCTCCACAACACCTCCCTGTTGGGAGTCGGTTGTGGGGGAAACAGTAACCCCCCCCGTGACCCTTTCTTAATTTTTTTTTTTAAAACAAAACTTTCATAAATATTAAAATTGCGTACAACGATTTTTGAAGGAAATAAATATTTTTTATGATTTTATTTAAAATCGCCGTACTACGCCGTCTTTTCCAAAAAAAATGCGAATTTCAATAAATTTTTTTTAACAGGAAATGCATAAGAAATTTGGACGACATTTTTACCAGAAATATTACTATAATATTTTCAATCAAATTTTTATATATGAAGAATAATAAATTCATATAGGAATTTTAATTGAAGAATAAAATATATTTTCAAAAGATTTAACAGTGGAAATATTGGGGAAATTTTACAATTTTCTTCAGGGTTTCACAGAGTATACACACAGCATTTTTAATTTCCAATCCAATTTTTCCCAGAACAACAATGTCCTAAAACAATTAAATTCCCTTTACAAATTACAATGTTTTCAACAGAGAATTTTCTACAAAGGCTTTCTATAGCCATTAAAAATTTCACACAGCAAATCTAAATTCTTTTCACAAACTTTTCATTTAAACACAACAAAATATCTATAGATGCTTTCCTTTCCAATTCAAACAAAATAAATTTAAAGAGGAATACCTGTATTCCTTTGCTATGAAACCCTTGTAGTCTCTTTTATCTGTAGGTTCCAATTTCTTCCCGCAAAGCCAATTTCCAAAATAACCAACCACCAAGATTCTTTGGAGGATCTTCCACAAGAAATAACAACCCCAATTCACAGAGAGGTAACAACTTCTAAGAAAATTTATAATTTTTTTATCACAGTAAGAGGATATTTGCAAGTGATCTGATAATTTCCCCGTGAGGAAATTGAATAGCCTCTGTCAATTTTCCCGAGATCCACAATAACCTCTCCATAACAAAATTTTCCAACAAACCAAATTAATGCAACTTCCACACTTGTCGAGAAGTTGCAAATATCTTCTCAACAACTTCTCAGCAGTTTTTGCCCTTTTAATTTTGCATGCAAATTTAATTAATTTATTTAAATTTAAATCTTAAAAATCAAATTTTCAAACCACATGCAATTTATTTTATTTTATTTTCTAATTTTCTAATTCATTTAAATATAATATAATTTACACACTTAATAATTTAACTTAATTAATTAATTTATTTAATTAAAATAGTTTAATCTTTTAAAGACCAACTATTTAACCAAATAAGCTAACTAATGTATTAAATTATCAAATAAGTAAATTTCAATCATATTTAAATATTAATTAAATAACAATAATTAAAACACAATAACTAACATTAAAATTAACCAATATTTACCTTTTCAAAATGATTTAACCAACAAAAAATACAATACAACCTATGACTCAAAACTAAAAACTGACAATGTACTAAGACCAAGGTTAAAGGCTAGACTAGGATAAACCTAACTACTATCTCCCGTTCAACATTTCCGTTGAGTCTTGACACGCTTAGACCTGATTACACAGGTGGAGTCGGTGTCATGTACCTGCAAATCCTGCAACCAAGCAAATAACGTGCATACATGTATATATATATAAAGCATTAAACAGACACACCGTGCGGAGAAAATCACATATACCGCAAGGCACTCGCAAGCGAGAGATACAATTCTGTTCTCCACACCAATACACTTCATAGAAAATTGACTCAATAAATGTTGTTAGTCTATCATAAGCATGTGCATATCAATAAACAACTGAAAGTAAACATCTACGCTAAATCATAACATGTCTAAAATCAATAATCATCAAACAAGTATCATCATATCACAAAATAATCCACCATCGCTCAAAAACAGTGATCAAAATATCCAACAAAACATCATAGGTCTAACAGTATGAAAGCATAACAATAGAAAACATAAGCATAAACGGAGGGGTACTACAACATACATAGCCCCTTCGAGCTTCATGACATAAGATATAGATCGTCCAAGAATTTTCCTTTCAAAATCTTGGTCCTTTGTCACCTGCTGAGGAGGAGAAGCATCACTCAAGTGCTTTTTCGCCAACCACAGACTCATATGTGGTCTCTCAGACATCTATAAATGATAGATGGACCTACCCTTTGACGAAGGTATTGGTTGGGTAACCCTGTACGACATACCATTTTGAGCTTAGTGTGATGTCCTGCATGACTAGGATTTATAACCTACACTAGGTACCCTTCATGTATTTAAGTAGACATGGTGAACTGACAGTGGAGTCTCAGCTATCTCATTATCTATAGTGGAGTCTCGGACATTCCCACTACTTTGGCTAAAGTATTCTCACTCAATACTTTGAGTGAAGGTCTACCATTCACTTAAATTATAGAAAGCTTGTTTTGACTTAAGGCCATTATATCTATTCCTAGGCAATCCCTCTCCATGGGAAAGTTACTCCCCAAGATAACCTATCTCTTTAACACAACCTATGGTAACACAACTTAATAAGCAAAGTACAAGTTCCCTTCATTGGAAAACATTCCCAGGAGTAACCTACTAGCCACCTAGCATAATTAATTATCTAGTTTTGATTGTTCCCTAGAAGCTTGTCTATGTTTGATCATATCCAGTATAATATGTTCAATACCTATAGATAAACATACTCTTTTACCTATATCTACTCTTTTCTAGTATAATAATAATAATAATACCCAAGACAAATAGTCTCTCCTATCATAGAGTAATTACAAACAATGCACAAATAAATTAAATAGTTTATACTTTTCTTTCAAAGTAAACATTGTTTTTCTCTACATGCAAGTATCAACAAGACTAGTTCAATCAATCAAGACATAGCACATTCAAAATAGAATAATCAAAAGTAGAATATCCTCATGCCTATGTTATAGCTTCCCAATTCAATTGACTACAGTCGCAATACTTTTAGAACAACAAATATCTCCAATATAAAGTCTCACAATTCTTAACTCTCAAGTTGGCAAATGCTTCTCTTCAAAAGATAATAAAACTCACTTAAAACTCAAGGCTCTCCCTTACTATTTTGATAGAATATTGTAGATAGAAAAGTATAGTAAAATGCAGAGTCTTTTTTCACAAGAAATAACGTATAAAAGAGAATAATGATGCATCCCAAAAAAATGAACTCTTGCTACTATTTATACAAGCTGGAAAAACACTGCCTACATTTTAGGCATGATTTTGACAGCAACAAGCATGTGTAGCAACACCACTAACACAACTTGAAAGGTGATGAGCATGTAAGAAAAGACACAACTCAAGTATGAACAGATCGACCCTCATATTCATAGCAATTGGAAACCAAATCAACTCTTCCATGTGATAGAATTTGACTGTCCACATAAAAGTATAATTTTATGGTTAAGAGAATACAAAGGTGGCATGGTTTCATCCTCAAGAGAAACAATCAATAACATGAGTATGCCACCCAACAAAAGCATCAACTAAGTCTATGTTGAGTATCGACTCACACATTAAATCAATTAGATAAAATCACCGATTGTTTCAATATATTAATAGTTGTTTGATTTGTTACAAAAAATTGCTGTAATTCTATTGACCAAGTCTATGATCCACAATGGCATCAACTTATTCTCACTATCAACTTAAAAGTTGTAGATTTTGCAAATTCAAAATCTCTTTTAATATTGACAACAAGAGCATAAAAAGCAACTCAAGAAGAATAGTCGTAACAATCTCAAAGTTCAATCACCAAGCTAGATGAAGATGAATCGATTTCAAAGTCATACACATATAGCATTATAATCAGCTAATTACCATTGCTTGAGATAGTCGATCTCAAAGCAAATAACATTTAAATATAAATACAATGTATATATATATAATCAAACATATCCATATATATATATTTATGTGTACGTATATATGTATATGTTAGTATATATATTCATATTTATCATATTTCAATAAAGCATGTATATATAATTGATATACAAAAGAATAGATCAACATAGCAATCACATTGTTATATTAATATATCGGTTGTCTATGTATGTATATATATATGCCTTTATGTACATGTATGTGTATGTATACATGTATTGATACATTTGTATGGGCATGTCCATTTTCTACCATACACGTGTATGGTTGCACATATACATATGGATATATGTATATACATTATATATATACACATTCGATTCACACACCAAAATCATACAAAATTACCATGGTGTTGATAAGAGACTACAAGCAATATGTCTATACGTATACATATGCATGTCGTTGGTTCCATCAGATAGTTCCATATGCATAAGCAACTCATGCATGAGTGTGCATAGCTAAATCTACCTATGTACCCTCATGTATGTGTTCCTTGGTGCGTATAGTCTATCATTGGCATGCATGTGTGTACACATATGCATAACTCATTTACTCACTTATCAATGCAAACATGATAAAAAAGAAGGAAATCATAAGCTCGTCAGATAATCATCACTCAATAATACACTCAATAGTAAACTAGAGTCTTACTAAAGCAAACATAACAACTAAGGATGACTTACCAACTTCCCACTTAATAACTCGACTCAATAATTCTACTATGGTGTGTGCAAGCTCAAATACCTATTACGTTACTAGTTACCCGACCAAGACCTTCTCCTAAGTGATGCTTCCCCTCTACCTAGAGGAATTGAACATATACCTGCAAACACTAACACATGTGCTGGGTGATCCCACAAAGTTGGTTTACAATTTTTGGGAGATTATGATTTTTGTTGAAATCACATGTTTTTAGAAAATATAATGATTTAGGCCTTTAAAATTTTCATTTAAAGCATTCCAATTGAAGAGGGATTGATCAAACTACCTTAGATCATACCCCCTTGGATAGAACCTTGCTAGTTTTAAACCATGCCTATAACGGAGTCTCTTTTACACCTATCAAAATGCTGATAAAAAACAAATTTTGATTTACCTTTTGGGGGATCAAATGAATTCATTTAAAATTTTATTTGTAAGTATGTAGTCCTTATTATAAGCTTCCCAAAAAGTATAATTTTAAATAAATTTAATTTTATTATTATATTTATTTTTTATTTCTTGTGAATGTAGGTTTTTCACCAAAAATCAAACTCTCTGTTTTACACATTTAGAACAATAGAAGATTGTCAAAATTTTTTTTTGAAAAATATGAGTGCACCAGATATTGAAGTCCTTGATCCAACAAAAAAAATTTGAATTTCAATACATACAAAAAAATTTATGCATTATGCGGTCGCGCTATGTCTGAATTGTAATTGGTTCAAGGCTCTGAAACTTGATTAAAGAAAAAATATTCAATAAAAAACTATCTAACCAAGTGGAAGCACTAGATATCGGAGTTACAAATCTAAATTTGAAAGAATTAGAAGTTTATCCTTCATGGAAAAAAATTATGCGTTATACAATGAGTGTCACTTTTTAAAAATGTTGTTTTTTGAAAAAAACTAGTTTTCAAGGGAGATGGAAAAAGAAGTGAAATCCGATTCCAAAAAAATTGAAAAAAATATATTTAGAATCTATAGAAAAAATTTCATGAAACTCTAGTTTGCATCATCTTCAAATTCCTCATGGTTTAGCCGCTATAGGTGCCCGAAAGTGAGGATTTAGTTAAAAAAAATATTTTTGTGTCCAATTTGGCCAAAAATTGTAAACCACTATTTTGGGATCACCCTACACATAGTCAGCTATTCACAAAATATGCAATATACACATTGCATATCCAAAGTTAGAATATCAACATAATATTCACCCAATCACATAAATGCATTCCTTCATATAACATTAAATGAGATGACATTTATTCATAAAGCAATGATAACAAAGTGCACACACAACACTATGCTAGTCTCCTAATTACACTCAAAGTGGCTTTTACTTTAATTTCAATGAGCATAAATAATGTTTAGATTTTAATATTCAATAGTTAAATACGTGTATCTTATCTTTCACATTTTAGGTAGAATACAATTTCTATTTTTGAGATGCAATTATCTAATCACATATGTCAAAGAGGTTAAATTTAATTGGTTAAGTTTAGTTTCTCTTATTTAGATTTTCTGTGTATCCATTGATTTAAATAGAGGTCCTCTTACTTTCATTATTTATTTTAATTTTTACTCTTATTTTAAACTATCCACTTTATGTTTTTGATTAAATAAGCAATATTTATAGGCTGTTGTACTCTTCACACTAAAAGCCCACAAGGCCAAAAAGAAGCTAGTTCAAACTAGAACATGAACTAGGAGAAAAAAAATAGGAGCCACTAGGGCCCAACAAAATAGGCCAAACAGGCCATGACATAAACATTTGGCAAACAACTGTTGAAAAACAAACAAGGATTAGACAACCCCAAAACCTAAGGGGACCAATCTAACTTCCTTAAACCTAGGTCACGAAAAAGTGACGGATTTGGGGAGTCCCTTCTTCTTCCTCTACACAACATACTAGGAAGACCTGGAATCAAAGTCTAGCAAATGAGGCAAGAGGAGTGGATCCTCAATAGCCACACCAGGCAAGAAACCACCATGTAGTGAGGGAGCCAAAAATGTATAAAAGGAGATAGGAGTGATCAAAGGACTAGTAGAGTCGTTCAATGAGGGATGTGTAGGTTCACCCTAAACAACAACAACAGATCGAGGCAACAAAGATTCCACTAAAGAGATAGCCAGAAGAGGAGCTTGGAAAGACTCAGAAACCTTGGGAGAAGTAGCCAAGGGAGGGTCACCCTCCTTGAAGGAACCATCCAAAGAGGGAGAACCAACCACAAGATGGTTCGAGAGAGCATTCTTCCACCAAGTAGCAGCACCCTTGTGGCAAGCAAGAGGCAACCAGAGGCCACTTATGTTTTATTGAAGAGCTAATTTATTTTTCAATAGTAATATAAAAAATACTTTAGTTTTTACTTCACCAATTATTTTATTTTTCATATAAATATTATTTTTAATGTTTATATAATTAATGTTTACTTTAGGAGTTATTATTTATATTTCTATTTTATTTTTGTGGGATTGATTTTTTGTTTATTGTATTCCAACTTTAATTATATTTATATATTGGTCATGTTTTAATTTTTTTTATGTTAGCTCACAAATTATTTTTGTTAACACAATCACACTATTACAATCCACCCCTTTCTATCATTGTAGTTATTATATCTTTTAAGGTAATAAAAAATAAAATAATTTTTAAATAATTCTACATTAAAAAATAACTCTTAAATAATAAAATAAAATAATCTCTTAAGTAAATAAAAATAGCTTAACAATAATATCTCTTCACATCTTTTAAATGGATACATTTAATATATCTAGTTATATAAATAATTATATATTAAATATATTTAAATTTTAATAAAATTATAATTAACAATATCAAGTTTCCACAATCCATAATGTTGTTCAAATATTGTTTTTGGACTTGATTGTGTTGATACTTTTTCATCAAAAACACCAACACAATACATTATTAAATATTTTAAACAATGTGAAAATTGTAATAAGAGGTGGACTTCTTTAGTCAAGAATGTTCATTTATAAATATTTTTAATTAATTATTTTACAATTTTACATTTAAAAATATATATATTTACTAAAAATTATCAAAATTATAACAATTAATTGATTAAAAAATACAAAAAATATTATATTACAATGATTAAGTGTGGCTATAATGAGGGCAAGGCAAGTATCGAGAAAAACTACACATTATTATCATTTTTTTATTATTGATTAAGAAGTTCCTCTATTAGTATATGCTTCATGGTTAATAATATGTATATTTCACATTTAAATGAGTATTAAATATTTCAATAATGCTTACTAAATGTCATATGTATTATGTATTTCAATGAATATACTATGCTTCTTTATTTATTAAAGAAAATATTATTTAAATAGAAATGCAAAAAAATAAATAGATACCAAATTATCATTTTACTTGCACCTACAATACTACGAACACAAATATACTATATATATCTATTTATTAAATATTTAGAAATATCAATTTTAAAATATCTTAATCTCTAAATATTTTTAAAATATCAATATTAGTTTAAAATAATTTCATATAATAATACAAATAAAATATCAACAAAATAAATTAAATAAATGTCATAAAAGATACAATAAGTCCAAAATGCAATTTTTATATCAATTTTACTTTAATATTAGTTAGAAGATGTGTAAAAATTATATAATTTTATTTTAACTAATTTTTTTATTAAAACAAATAGATACAATAAGTCCAAAATGCAATTTTTATATCAATTTTACTTTAATATTAGTTAAAAGATATTTGTAAAAATTATATAATTTTATTTATCTACTTTAATTTTTATAATTTGTAGATGTTAAATCTTTAATAATTTATATTGGGAGATTGTAGAGAATTTGAACTCTACCATTGACTAAAGTTAGCATACCTATATTTAAAAAATATATGTAAAGTACACTGAGAGATATCCTTCTCAAGACGCCTATTTTTAATCAATTGAACCTTAACCCAAATTGAAGCTTAACCCTAACCACAAAGCTATTTGAACCCTAATCGTAACCCTATTTGAAGCTGGTTTGGATTACTGGCTCATAGATAAAGACAAATTCCTTGGAAGAGTGTCTTTCAAGTTTCAAAAAGTGTAGGTGGAAAACCCAAACTTCAAAATGGTTGTCATTGATTCCTGGGACTAAGATGTGCATGTTCAACAGAAAGTTAAAATTCATAAAACTTAGACTGAAAGAGTGGAATATCCAAGTCTGTAGAAACCTTATTAGAGATGATCTCCTCGAAATTAGAATGGCTAAGAACCAAAAATACCTCTCAAATTATTTTTCTTACATCCTAATAGAAGAAGAGAGGAATCTCATAGTTCAATTGGATGGTGTCTACAATTTTGAATAAATCTATTGGAGACAAAAATCAAGGATTAAATGACTTAAATAAGGTGTAAAACCAAGTTTTTTCATTTAACATGCAAAATGAGAAGGAAAAGAAGCATAATATGAAGATTGAAGATGCTTATGGATAAAATTCTGATGATCCTAACACCATCAAGGCTTCCTTGGTTTCCTCTTGGGAAAACATGCTCGTGGAGGAAAATAAAGGCAGAAAAGAGAAGAAACTTAGAGGATCTCTTCTTGGATCATATCCCCACCTTGGATGATGATTCTAAATTCTAATAAAGTAGCTAAAGATGTCATTAAGGAAGAATGTAGCTAACGATGTCATCATGGAAGAAGTTGACATCTATTTTTAGAATTGAAGGTGCCAAAGTCCCAAGCCCAAATGGTTTTTGTACCTTCTCTTTCCAAAAGTTTTGGAATGTAATGGATGAGAGGCTCTATGAAGTAATTCAAGGATTGAAGGAATCATGTTTTGTCTTAAAGGCACTCATTGCTACTTTCGTAGCACTCATTCCCAAAAAAGACCGATTCTAGAAAACTTGAGGATTTCAAACCTATTTGCTTATGCTTGATACTATGTACAATATCATCTTAGTTCATACATTCCGCTACAAAAATATTGAGTGCAACTAAGTACTATTAGACAGTGATTCAAAAGAGGAATATGTCAAAAAAAATTGTGTAAGATCTTCTTCTAGACATCCAAAGAAGAAAATTGGTGGTCGTATCAATAGAAACCATCTTCCTAAGCAAGCAATGAATGTGATGAAAGCATAGATGGACATGCATACGATCAATCCATATGCTTCTAAGGAGGAGAAGCTTGAGCTTGTTGAGCTCAGCGGTTCGACACTACACCAGGTAAAATTCATGACTTATTAAGATACATAGTTCCAATTTCTTTAGAATTCATTTTTTTGATCAATTTTCTTTAAAAATAGTTCTAATTTCTTTGCACATCAACATATTTTATCACATTCTTTCATCCATATTTCCTTACAATTTCTAGTTTAGCATTTCATCACTTTTTTGATTGATTTATCTTTGTGATGAAATCTTTGATTGGTACAAGTAAATAAATGTCTTAAGAGATACAATAAGTCCAAAATAAATAAATTAAATAAATGTCTTAAGAGATACAATAAGTCCAAAATGTAATTTTTATATCAATTTTACTTTAATATTAGTTAAAAGGTGTGTAAAAACTATATAATTATGCCAAAGGCGTGTCCTATTTGAGAATTGCAAAGCTAATTGTGAAATCAACAATCAAAAATTCATTACAAGCAATGTAATACGGTTGATTTAATCTTGTCCATAGAATGCTTATAAGTGTTTTTTTTAATAAATGTTGTTTTTAGTTAAATGTTATTGAATTTTTCGTCGTCATTATAGGCTCTCACCGAAGAATGTGCCAATTTTATTTTGTCAACTCCCACTGAAGAATGTGCCAATTATTATGTCACACAAAACATGGCACACAATGGAGATACTATTCACTATATATTTATTTCTCTTTAAACTGTGACTTGTCCACTATGGCACGTTTTCTCCAACAGTGAGGAAGCTCTCCTTCCGAAGAATGTGGCAGTGGTAGATAGTGGTTAATTTCCTCACCGTAAGGTTTTACCTGTAAACTTTGCCTGTGAAAAAGGGCTTTTGTGCTAAAAATTAGAAACTAAACTAAAAGCATAGAAAAAAACATGCCTCATAAAACTGGGCAGATAGCAGAAGTACAAGTAGATCCACAAGGAGGAGCAGTGATGAAGAGTTTGGAGGAGTGGAAACCAAAAGTGGCAAGGAAAGTAGCAAAAAATGACAAAAATACAGAAGAATGTGCCAATTATTATGTCGAACAAAACATGTCACAAAGTGCAGTTACCCTGTTCATTGCATATTTATTTCTCCTTAAACTGTGACTTGTCCACTATGGTGCATTTTCTCCAGTAGTGGGGAAGCTCTCCTTTCGAAGAATGTGGTAGTGGCAGATAATGGTCTATTTCCTTGCTTAAAGTATTACCTGCAAACTTTTCTCATGAAAAAGGGCTTTTGTGCTAAAACTTAGAAACTAAACTAAAAATATAGAAAAAACATGCCTCGTAAAACTGGGTGGATAGTGAAAGTAAAAGTAGATCCATAGGGAGGAGCAGTGAGGAAGATTTTGGAGGAGCAGAAACCAAGAGTGGTGGGGAAACCAACAAAAAACAACAAAAATGGCTAAAAATGATCAGAAAGAATGGCAAAAAATGATGAACGGATGAGATTCTTTTAATGTTCATTGCATATTAATTTCTCCTTAGACTGAAGAAGTTAGAATTGTTTCACCTTCTCTCTTCTATCAAGTGAGTATTCCTTCATAGGTAATTGTATATTTTGCAACTCTTCAGTTTACATAATTTTGTATTTTCTCTGAATATAATAATTTTTGTGTATGAGATTTATTTTATCTAATATATGTTTTGCAACAAATATATTAATTTTTATATAATTTGTAGTAATTAATGTTGTGCAGCAAAAATTGAAAAGTAACCGTGCCAACACATTGTGCCGCCTCGCCCAAATCCTTCTATTTTTAGTGAACAAGGTATTCTTTTCAAACAATGATTCATGGGTATTAATAATTCTGCTAAAGTAGATTTTCTCCTTGTTTTAAGATTTTTTATGGAATCTTAGCTATTCATCATTTTTAACATTATTTTGATTGTTTGTTGTGGTTTTTTGCTACTTTCCCTATCGGTATTGGTTTCCATTCTTCCAAAATGTTCATCGTTGCTAATGACCTTTCACTCCTTCAATTTTGCGAGCTGCTCCCTGAAAATAAGGTTTCGCAAGGGTTTTATAATATGTTTATTAAAATGAAAATTGGGGCCATCATCCTAATGTGAGCATATTTTCAAATAAGGTACATTTTTGAGAATCTCATTTGTGAGGTATTACACAACCTTGGTATTAGAGAATCTCAGTTTTGGAACAATATAATTAGTTGAGTTTCTCTCTAATTTATTTGTGTTGAGTTTATTGTTGTGATAGAGGTTGTTGTCTAGCTTTTCCATAAGCATGCAATTTAGTAATATGATGTATTTTTTTGCAATTAATGTGTCTAGTAAAGTATTTAGGAGTCTGGAGAACATTTCCATATGCTTCTTTTGACACTTTGAAAACATAGTCACATGATCATCATTTTTTGAAAATATTTATACATATGATGACAATCATATCATTGTGATCTAATTGTTGTCATGATTTTGACTAAGGAATTCTTGATGAAATGATGAAAATCCATGTTTGACTACTACACATCTCAGGGGACTGTCATATGGTTGTCATGATTTGAATCATGGAGATAGCCCCTTTCACTATCTTTTGAACCATATCTCTTATAGTCTCTCAATTATTATGTGCTTGCCATCATTTCCTTCTTCCTTAGAATGCTTGAATAAAATGACACCTTGGAAAATAATTTCCATTTTCAAGCCACTATTTGTTATAAGATATTTTTAACCACAATGGCCAAGATTTTGATGAGAAACATTCTCCTCTTACTATCACTCTTTTTTCATGATTTTCTTTTGTTACCACTAGCACCCAACTTATTGAATCACCTGGATAACTAATGAAAATATAATATCTAGATTAGGAGATCCACCTATGTATCTTCCTTCAAACTAGATCAGATATATATGCTTCATAAGATAAAATACATGTTAACTGCAAACTAAAACAACATATATCCTTTTGCATTGTATGTGTTGTGTGTGATGAACATGTTAATCCATTTTGGGTATGTGTGTTGTGTGTGATATGTTTATTTTGTATCTAATAATATGAAAAAATAAAATAAAATTGAATGATAATTTTGTGTCCTCTTTTTTTAGATAATGGAAAATATTGATGTCGAACAAAATGAAATGGGAAATTCCGTAACAAGTCCAATCATAATATTGGATAATTCTATTGGTTCAAATGTGTACATTGAAACACCAATTGACAAATTAATTAAATCAATTTCTAAGCATTCACAAAAGATTATCGAAGAGATTAAAGAAGCAACCTACCATGTTGTTGTTGTTGTTGAAGAAGAAATCCAACAAATGGAGATCATTGCACAATATTTTCATAAAACGTGTTCAAAAGTAGTTGGGTTTTGTTCGTTTTTAAAAGAAAACTACTATGATGAACACTACAAGCAAGGCTCATCCAACGTAATCATTGAACAATTTTTACTCTTTTTAAACGATATCCAATGTATTTGAAGTATGCTCATGTATAGTGTTCTCATCTATGTTAATAACTCATATGTACCTACTTTGTAAAATAACAATGTATATTCTTTATCACATATCTGTAAAGATATCTTCTTTGTAAATTAACTCTCATATATATTATATGTACATACTTTTGTAAGCATCCATTTGTAAGCATCATAATAATATATTAAGTTAGAGGAATCCATTTTGCAATTTTTTTGTTGTATGTTTATAATAATCTATTCATCAATTGCAGCATAATATAAGAGCACTGGATTATTTTATAAAATGTGATGACGTTGTGAAAGAAACCAAAAGTCATACCTTAAAAGACACCATATTGAAGTAAACATTGAAAATGTATGAAATCTTAGGCTGATGTACCTGCATCAATCTGATTCTTTTGTTCAATCCAATCAACCTATAAATAACAAAGAAAAGAACTAAAGGTAAATAGCAACTTTGTAGGTGAATCAAGCATAATCACATAACAACACTACAAAAACTAAAAATTTGTTGTGCCATGTCATTACAATGAATTTGAAGGGCTCCAACATCCCTAGATCTCAACACATGCAACTTCAAATCATAACACCATGTTATGCTTGCAATCAAAAGGCACATATTGCTCAATATTGTCCACATGGTCTAATGGCAAGTGGTGATCAAGAAAGGACTATTCTTGAATATAATGTTTATAACTTTATGTTTTTAGGTATTTTCTAATTTTTTGCCCTCCTTGGCATTTTCTGAACAAATCATGAAGTCTCCACAAGGATCAATGTCTTGGCTATGATAGTGATTTTAAAAGGCTGCACACCATAATCTAACTTCTAATTGGGTTAGGGCAGCTATGTCATAAAGCCCAATAGACAATGTCAATGTTTTGTTTCTTCACACATTTAAAAGGAAGATAGTATCCTATGTGCTTCAATTTTTTCAAATTTCTTACTCTTGCAATTGTGGTTGTCTATTATGCTATTTGAAGGGATTCCATCCTCTTATATTATAAATTTATACTCCTAGTAAAATTGTTAGATAGTAGTGTTAGGAGTGGTTTTATTAGGCTACAACTATACTACTATCAGATTAAATCAGTTGCATACCACCAGCCTCAAACAAATGCAAAAATTTCAAGTCTTGCATACTCGGTAGGTCAATTGTGATCATTTATTAGTCATTTTCAATAACCCCTCTTTCAGAAGGTCAACATGCAACATAACATTTAGTAGAGCGTGGTTGTTGGAAACATGAATACATAAAGGACAAGTCATCATCTCTCATATCTAGACAACAGATTTGTAGTCCACTTGTATATCTAAACCCAATTTATAGTATACTTTTCAAAACTAAAGTGGATGTCATGACTTCTCATGTTATGCCCTAGCCATGGAAGGGATTTTCAAGAAATTTAAGTCTTCATCAAGCTAGTGCTGCCTCTACCCTCATATGTCACTGTATTTTCAAATGTTAAGTTGTCTATGCCATTGCATATTATGGTGTGCCCTAACAATGGTGAGGTTGTGAAGTGTTTATTGGTTTGGTGGTGCTTATACTCACACATATCACTGTAATTTTTAAGTCTACTAGCGAATGGAATGGCTAAGGTTATGAGAATTGTTAGCCTAAAACTTGATTATGTGTGTTTCTATCATGTAATTAATGTTTGATGTTTCCTGATGATTCCTTTTAGCTGTGCTTTGTAAATGATCCCATCTAGATTATCATGTATATTATTTTAGATTATTTTAATTTCTAAAATTTAACCCTTTTTTTCCTCAGGTACAAAAAGAAAGACATACTTGAAGCAATCAGACATAGTTGTTTCAGAAAGCTTACTAAGGTATTTATCATTTCAATTTTACATATTGATTTCATAACATAAATTTCTATGTGACTTGATTAGTTTTTGTTTTGAAATCTTCTTTTTATAGAATGACTTTTTTTATTGGGATTTGACGGCGTACAAATTGGGGCTTACAATTGATGAAGTAAAATTTTCAATTTTGTCACTACTGACTTAGAAGTCAAGAAAATAGAGAAATGATAGGTTGAAATCAACTATGCACCCTCTTACAAGGATCCAAACATGATTGAAAAAAACCCTTTGAATAATAAAAATAATTAGTTCCCTATAGGATATAAGTGACTATTGATTGGGGCTTAAAGCCTGCAAAGCCATATTAATCTTCCTTATAGAAACACATGTTGATTTGCTTGTCAGTTGTAATGTGCAAATTGATAATTGAGAAAATACTAACAAACCTATTTCATTAGAAGTGATAGAAACAAAATCTAATACACACCACAAGATGTGGTTATAGGTGTTTTTATAGATGTTTTCTAGAAAATTGATTCTAGATATCTAAGATAACAACTAATCTAGCAAATCAAGAATCATAAAAATACCCACTGGATTGCTAAGAGTGCTCACCATGAATCCTTATTGTAAGTTTTCCATTACAAATAAATGGGTATTGCTTTCTTATAATAATCCTATGGATTAGTTTCAAACTCAAATCCTATTCTACTAAATTACCTTCATAGTTGGCTTTAGTTGGAAGCTTTCTTCTTTTTCCTTCTAATTTTGATATCCACCAAATAATGGTGCTAGGCTTCAATTAAATTCCAATGCTTTATCAATTATCACGTAGGAAAAATTTTGCATACTGTAATTTTTAATTTTACCTATTAGTTTTAACTTTTACCTATTACCTATTATTGTACTTGAAAATTACTATCCTTACTTTTCTTCGATAACTTTAATATGCATACTTTGAAATTGTATGCAGGAAAACCACTTTCACAAAATTACAAATTCCTAATGTCAACGTTAACCACAAATTCCATTTCCAAAATACTTGGTGGCATACTTGACGTACAACTCTTTTTACAAGTTGTTTCTATTGACTCCATTCAACAACCTCAAACTACAATTGTCAAATATCGCATGCAACTATTTGATGGTATCAACACGCATCCTGCACTACTACCAACGCAATTCAATGAACTTGTCTTAGAGAAGGCTCTAGTGAAAAGATCTATTTTCCATCTCAAAAGATATAGTTGCAAAAAATTCACCAAGTTCATGTATGTGTATACTTTCCTTGTATTGTTTAGGCCTTATTGGTTAAGCATGTACATTTCCATGATAAGTATCTTTCTCCTTTCATTGCAAGGCTATTTTAATTGAAAACTTGGAAATACTATCAAACAATGAATCATTGATTGGAACTCTAATTGTTATCCATCAAGATAAAACCTATATACCATCTACTAGCTTTGAAGAGTTGTTTACCACTTTTCAAGTTGAAGAATCGACAACATCAATGGGAAAACACAATATGGGCCTATCTGAACCAATTCCAATTCGAGCATTAACTCCATACCATAAGTATTGGGCCATTGAAGGTCGTGCATTGAATACAAGTGCAATTCATGAGTATAAAAATGTTGGTTGTGATGGAAAAGTCTTTGGATTTGATTTTATAGATAAACTAGGAGTTGAAATACATATCACTTGCTTTAATGAACTTGTAGAAACATTCTACCCTATTATAAAATCCAATAGTCTTTATGTAATATCTAATGGTCACATCAAAGTTGAGTTGCTAACACAAAATATAGCAGCACCACAAATCTTTACGAAATATTCCTCCATAGCACTTCAATGATAACTCCATCCACTTGTGCAGACTCTACTATGCCCAGCCATAACTTTCATATCAAAACCATAGAATCATTAATGGCATTTCCTATTAATACCCTTGTAGATGTCATTGGCATTGTCCTCTATATCTCCCCTATGTCAACCATAAAAAAAAATGGTACCGAAACAATAAAGTGTACAACTACCATTATAGACATGTCAAATCATACCATTGATATTACACTTTGGGGTCAACATTGTGAAATTGCAGGGAAACAAATATATGAGCTTTATTTACATTCAAACCCCCCAATTGTTTTGGTAAAAAGTGGTCATATAACATCTTGGTCTGGAAAATCAATAGATACCATTTTCTCAACAATCATTTTAATTAATCCTAACTTGGTAGAAGCCACAAGACTACAAACATGGTATGCAAGTAGAGAAATTAAAAAACCCTACCTTTCCCTCTCAAAAGCCCATTTTCCCATCAACAAATTTGAAAATCCAATTCCTATTTCAAGTATAAAAAACAAAAGCACTGTTGAAAAAACCAATGTCTGTGTAAAGGCCACAATCACAAAACTACACTTAGACAACTACTACTACCTTTCTTGCCCTCGTTTGGTGGAGAAAAAAAATGTAAGAAAAAACAAAAAAAATTCTCCCAATTCTCTTAAATGTCCTAAGTGTTCTTTAGAAAATTCATAATGTGATTTCAGCTACATGTTGAAGATGGACTTAGAAGATGATATGGGTTAGCTTCTTAATGTTACTACTTTTAAGAATCAACAACTACATTGTTAGGTGTTTCTGCAAAAGATTTCCAACTCCTACTAGCAGATAACAATTTTGCTACTGACATTATAGCCAATGTTATCAATTGCTAGTTTCTACTTACTCTTACAATTCAGTCAAATCAATTTGGTGGACGTGAAACACAAAGCATTGTTACTACAGCTATTAAGCATGCTTAACTCTTGTAATTAGCTAACAACATGTATAATGTAATATCTATTTCCAAATTTGAATATTTATAAATATAAATAAAATGACTCTTTTTTCTATGATCAATGTTTTATTTCAAATGCGTCATGTTATTTACACCCTATTTCAAATTATATTCAATGCTCTAAATAAATATTTATTATTATTCTATATTTATTATATTAGTTGTTTAATGTATTTTTAAAGCATTTCTGTTAGTTGTTAATGTTTACCTCCTCTCCTATGAGTTCTTTCTCTTTCTCATTCTTTTCAAAACACATTACTTATAGTAAATGTCCATATAAGTTGTGTATTTAATCTATTTAAAATGTTAAATATTAAAGCTTCATATTTAGTTACAATTACTTTAAACACTGCACATAGTTATTTAGTATTTTATCATTTTAGTTCTTAGGATTTAAACTTTATTTTTCCATTGCCCATGCTTGCAATGGTTATTTATTATATATTATATATAAATTATATGAACTATTTGTATTCACAAAACCTTCGCAATGGAGTTAGAAAACAGAAGGTTGCAAGAAAAACGGGCTCAATGAAATGCATTACAATGATTACGCTACCATGCAAGAAAAGACAAGATCAATAAAAGAAGACAAGAAAATGAACATAACCTAATAGATGGAATCTCCAAATCTACACTCCCATGTTCTACTAATCCCACCCAGCTCCATCCACTTCCAATTGAAATACATAATTCAATTCAAGTCAATCCATTTTCTCATATCCGTCCACAACCAAATTTTACTCAATATTTTTATGCTGCAAGAAATAACTTCCACTCAAAATTAGATAAACTTGCAAACATGCCAACCTATTTAGTCTAGATGGAGAAATACCCTAGCATTAAAACAAGGGAAATAAACGAACTACCTACTTGTTACAGATGTGCATCTGAAAAAAGTGGCCACTATTTTTCCAAAAGGAATAACATGGACCCAAGTGAGCAACCTCTATGTTTAAAAAAACTAACCCAAGTTGAAGAGATTCTAATAGCAAGGATTAGTCTAATCATTCAAGTAACCTATGAAAAGGGGGGCCAACTAAAATATAGTGGCCACAATATTTTTTTTCCTCAAGATGTTTCTACTATTGCAATCCACTTGACCAAGCATATAGTTGAATTAGATATCTTATTGGTTAACAAAAAAAACATCGGGAAAAAATACTATAGCTTTTATGTAAGTAGAGGACATGTATATGAGGCCTTGCAATATAAAATCTTAAACGATCCATATTGTAAAACTATACAATTAGATGAGGTTGCATTATCCTTCCTTCCAAGTGATTCCACTAACATTATTGACCTTCTAAATGAAATAAAAACTATTCCTAGTCCCATAGCTACAACAATGATGCCTACATATGCTAAAAACAATGAAGAAATAGAAGAAAACATGCAACCCACTACTTCATTTGTTGCTAGCCTTCCACCAACACATAGAGAGGTAGAAGAATTGTGGTCTTTATTGCAACTAGGCAAAGGCTGACCACCCTTGTCTATAGATCGGCCACCCATTTCTCTGTCTCCCATCAATGAATACAACTCAAAAGGATTATTTGTAATGGAATTCCCCAATTTGTTTCCTATAGGCCTTGTCGCCTTCAAACAACAACACATCAAGGAATTCAAATTACATGAATATTCTCTCCACTTGCTCAGGTATTATGATAATAGGTTTGGCCAAAACCCTCAGTTTACCTATACTTCATACTAAATATCATAATGCACCATCACAACCAAGAAACAACATCTGTTTTTGTTCATAAAAATATCCAACCAAGCCTACCAACAACTATTCTTGATCTTCGTCAAAGATTGAAGGACTTTCCTAATGACAAGCTTGCATAACAACTCATATGCTTTGGAGCATCAATTCGTGGAAAAAAACAATTTTGGAACTATTCTAGAGCAAAGCTTTCCAATATGGTCATACAAATTGGTTGTCCAACACTATTCTTCACACTCAGTGCAACGGATACAAAATGGCCAGACTTGCATAGTATAATGCCATCTAGTGCACCTACAAATCCACAAGCAGCTTATAGATGGAGGACACAAAATATAGTTCAAAATCCACACCTTACATCATAGTACATGCACTAGAGATTTATTGCATTTTGTGATGAGGTCTTGGAAAAGCTACTTGGTGCAAAAGACTACTTGTACAAGTAAAATCTTCACAATTTCATCAATTTACATTGCATACATTCTAAAAAACTCCTAATAATAATTTTTCACTAGGTATGAATGGAAACACAGGGGTTCGACACATATCCATGGTTTCCTATGGCTAAAAGATGCACTTGATATCCAAAAAATACAATGGAATAATCTCCAATTAGTAAAAAAATGCAGTTGAATACATCAATACATATGTCTCAGCATGGAATCCCAAATCCCTTCCTTTAAGAAACCAAACAATCCACCGAACTCTTCTCGATGATCCATGTTTAATGGACACAACATTGATTATACCTTTAGACCCTTTAATCAACTACATAGAATTGGTAAATTGTGTATGTCATACAAAGTGTACCTTACAAACATGCCTAAGGAGAAAAGGCCCAACCATTCAATATCGCTATAAAGCCGCTTGGACCATGCAAGATCAATCAAGTCTTGCAATAGATGAGCATGGCCAACCAACGTTCACCCCTTCTCGCAATGACAAATGCTTAAACCTACACAACCCTTATATACTCTCTATATGGAGGGCCAATGTAGACTGTCAGTCTATTCTCTCTATCCATGTTGTCCTCAAATACATTGCAAAATATGCAGAAAAAGCTGAAAGAAAATCAAAAACATATCATGAAATGCTCTCTTGAATTTCAACTGATATTGACTCTCACAAGCTAGGACCCACAGCTTTACAAAAAATGCTTGCAGAAACACTTGTGGATTGTGATATCGGAGCCCAAGAAAGTTGCCATCTATTGATAAAACTACCCCTATGCCTATCAAGCAAGATATTTGTTTCTTTAAATGTTAGCCAAAATAAATTCCAACGTGTGTCAATGTCCTCTGAACCAACTACTACATCCCCAAACTACATTGACATTTAGATGGATCGGCCAACAAATCTAGAGTCCCTGCCACTTATTGAAGTAACTAGAAAATGGAATTTCAAGCCATCTCGAAAGCATAGCCAATGGAAAAAGTGCTCCATAGAAGCCATTGTACGCATATCCCCACGCTTCATAACCATCCCCGCAAAAGATGACAAAAACTATGAAGCATTTTGTTGGAGTGAACTACTATACAAGCCATTTCACAACATTTAGAATGGTATTGGTTCATCATCAGCTCCAATTATAGAACAATAGGAGAATTTTGCATGTAATTATCATCTGTGGCATGTGCTATGCACACCAATAGAAGCTCTTGAAAATACAGATTTCACTACCTCTTCAAATGATGAAGATATAATACAAAATAACAACCCATCTTAATGGAAACTATTGTCTCACCTATACCCAAGCCTTCCCCTCCACTTTGATGAACTAGACATGCTCGGTCACCATGACATTGACTTGCACCATGATTGGGGATCTTCCCAAATCAATCCACAACATCAAGTCTTTGCAACTACATTCATAGAATCCAACCGTCCAAGATTTCAAGCTTGCCATCTTACCAATTGTCCTACCCAACATGAGCTATCTATCAAACAAAAAAAAAGAATTTGATATTATTTTGTCACACTTACATGTTGATACTTGCCAACCTCCTCTAAAATTAAATGTTCAAGGAACCATTGGAATAGGTACAAGTCACACCTCATAAAATTCATCAAAACTGTACTCATGAGCTCAGCCCAAAATGGCCAATCACCATTACTACTTCTTGCACCAATAGGCATAACAGCATTCAACATAGAAGTGTCAATAATCCACTTTGCTCTACGAATACCTATCAAAGATATGGAACCCTTGCAAGGAAAAACACTAACAAGCTTCCAAGAAAAAATGTACTATATTTGGTACATACTAATAGATGAAATGAGCTTCATTGGACCCAAGTTGCTACAATGCATTGACATGAGGTTATGTGAAGCATTTCCAAGCAATAACCAAATACCATTTGGAGGATGCTCAATAATGCTCTTTGGTGATCTTGGACAACTTCCACCAGTCAAGGACATCCCTATGTATGCCTCAACATCATATGGAGGCACTCTATGGTGTAGCTTTACAAAAGTTATCACTCTTACCAAAAAATTTCATCAAATTAGTGAAGCTCTCACACAAATTTCATTTTAGACTCTCCTC
Source organism: Sequoia sempervirens (assembly GCA_007258455.2). Lineage (NCBI taxonomy): Eukaryota > Viridiplantae > Streptophyta > Pinopsida > Cupressales > Cupressaceae > Sequoia > Sequoia sempervirens. The sequence goes on from VDFB02063995.1 coordinate 93,333, forward strand.
CAATTTGCTAAATGAAAAACCTACAATTGAAGATTGGAAAGTTCTAATGTCACGCTCCAGCTCAACAATGACCTTTACAGAGCAAACTGGTTTCTTATCATCAATACATCTCTTCGCAACAAATGAAATGGTTTCACTACATAACCAACAAATGTTATTGTCTTTAGCAAAACCTGTTGCATTATCAATTGCAGAGCAACGTAAGGGACCACCAAGTTCAAATCCAGACAAAGAACAAATTCAATATAAGCTTTTATTATGTGTTCAACAAATAGTAATGTTATGTTCAAATTTATGGGTGGAAACAGGCCTGGTTAATGGTGCACTTGGCAAAGTCAAAGCAATAGTCTACAAGGATGTTGAGAATCCACCTTCACTTCCATTTTTTGTTGTTGTTGAATTAAAAAATTACATTGGCCTTGCTTGGGACCACAATAATCTAAAAAATGTCCCTATTTCCCCTTTGAGTCGTGGTTGATGTCATCAAATACCACTAAAAATGGCATGGGCCTTAACAATACACAAATCACAAGGCCTAACACTTGAAAAGGAAACAATCGACATTGACAATGTGGACCGACAAGGCCTAACATTCACAAGTATTTCTAGAGTGTGCATGAACTTGTAAGGTTATGCATCAAACCAGCCTTCACATATGAACGATATGCACGTACATTCAACAAATCCCATATGTAGCTCACCGAAATCAAGAGGAAGCACACTTATTAGCATTATCAAATTTAACTTCCACAACAAACACTAATACTTAAAACAACTACAGGTTAGGTACTTCTATTTTATCAGTTACATTTATTCACCTTCCAACTTCATTTACAATAATTTAATACTTAGCTACAAACTCCCATATAAGCTATTATCTCTATTAATATATATGTTTCATATATATGAACAAATATAATAATATGCCTTGCACATTAAAATTTGGCTGTATAGTAAAATCTCTAAGCTTCTCCATATAGGAATCTCACATCATCTACTATCTACCTATAAGCTTTCAGAAGTATGCATCAAAGAATAAAAAACTGCTCTCCTACTATGTAGGCATACAAAAAGACACTATTTTTGCACAATCTTCAGGTAAGTCACTTGCCCAAGTTTGATTTTAGATTTTTGGCAAACTGATTATGGGAAACTCATTTTTCTTTATTGTACATAGGTTACAATCCCTACATTATCTTTCTCACCATTCTTGACATAAAGACATAATTTGTGTAGAATCCTGAGGTAACTCACTTGGCCTGGTCATCTCTACCATAAAACTGTCATCACATTCTTTAAGAATAATTGTCCTTTAACTATAAAAATGATGTGGATACTAATGTTTTTTCAAATAATCATGTATGATCTTTTCTACTATTTAATTATATTTCATTGGGAGAATGTTACTACATTTACATTAATATTCATTATATATTCTACTTACTACATACTTCTAGGTCTGAATTTAAAGATTTATTCTATTTCTGATTCTGTATTTGAAAATTTATCCTACTTCTAGGTCTGAATTTAAGCTTCTTGGATGAGTGAAGCTCTGCTAACCCCATCCAAGATCAAAATTGATGTTGGCATTGTATTAGTGTTAAGAAATCTAGAAAACAAAGCAGAAAAAAGGCCACTATATTAGCATTCAATCCATAGCCAAATGTACTCCTTTGCTTTGCAATGAAAATGAAACAAATAAATCCAAAAATGGTCTTTGATTTATCTATAGTTGTATGTGGAATGAAAAAACAAGCTAATGATACTTATGAGCATTGCAGGATTGAACCCAATGCCCACATGGAATTATTTTTGTATAGGTTTGCAAATATTATACAGGCATTTCAACAACAATTGTTGGAAACTTTACATGAAAAGGAAATGAAAGCATATTCATGTGATCTGGCCATTCTTTTCTTAATCTAATGATGGATGTAATAGAATAACATTTGGTAAGGAAAAATTCTATTTGCAATTAATTCTATTTCTTTTTTGTTGAGTTGTGTTTATATAAGAAACTTCATTTACAAGTATTCACTCTCAAATAATGTATCACTTTTTTATTCCAATTATGCAAGTTGTATTATTAACTATGGGCCTCAAATCATGGAAGATTAAGATTTTGGTAAAGTTTTACAAGCTCTTGGTCAACCTTTTCTATAATGCTTACTATGTTGATATCCAAGAATTATTTCCAAAAACAATGATAAAATTGTAGAAGTTTTAAGAAATTATTTACATGTAATAAATAGATCTATTTCACCATCCCTCAAAATATGATTTCCCTCAACCAATTCATAATGGAGATTGTAATAATTTTTATTTACCATGCCTTGCTTATATATGGAACAACCTTTTGTAATTGTCTAATTCTATTTTCTTCTACGCATAATATCATGAGAAGTAATCAACATGTAGTTATGGTTCTGATTTTACAACTTTTCAGTGTCCAACAGGCAGTACTTTTCCTACGTTCTTTTTCTATACTTATCATTGAAATGTATATGCTTAACCAATAAGACCTAGAAACAATAAAGGGCAAGTATACACGTACGTGAACTTGGTGAGTTTTCTGCAACTGTATTTTTTGAGAGGGACAATAGATCATTTCACTAGAGCCTTCTCTAAGACAAGTTCATTGATGCACCAATTTGTAAATTCAAGTGAATCACTAAGCAAGATTAGATGAACAATTTAATTAAAAACATTTTCTCTATCAAGTAACCAAAGTCAATACTATGCACTTTGTAATTGGTTTTGTAAAGCGAATTTTTCCTACAAGGGGTTTCATGTTAAGCAATTTATCTTTGTAATAAATCGAACACCAACAGTTTACCCTTGTAAAATGAATCAAACAAATAACCAGACATTATCTTGATACATGTTTAGTAGCATTCCAATCAAGGACTAATTACAAATGGTATATCTAGTGTTCAACACCATCTACAATGCCTAATAGTAAAAGGATAATACATTGATATTGATTTTATGTATCTAGGTTATGTACTTTCTAAACCTACCTTGACCTCCACTCTACCTTTGAATGCAGTCATGCATACTATCTTCTTTGTATTACTGAAGTACAAGAAGTTCCCTGCTTCTTTTTCTTTATAAGCCTTATTTGATAGTCTTTTTCATTTTCTGCTTCTCAATAGTATCTTTGCAATATTTTTATCACATCCTTTGGTTTTGGTCAACAAATTTGTACATTTCAGTATCTGCACCTTCCTTCCTCCACCCAAACACAGAAAAGTAGAAGCATGTTAGGCAGACAATATTTCTAAATAAGAGAGAAACTGGAGCAATATTTGTGAAGTTGGTCTATTTGCAGGGGCTAAGATAATATGAATATCTTCCCATGCATCCACATAGATTTGCAACTTTGGAGCCTTATGTGCAATAATCAACACATAGTTTTTTTCTGAGATCCAACAATGCTAGACAAAATCCAACACCAAACCTGGCAAGTGGACCAAAAATATTGGGGTTGTTTCATGTGGGATATTTTTTATATTTTTTTAATGTTGTTTGTGCAAAAGAGGTTTCAATGGAGAAATGATAGCTGCAAATCAACTATACATCCACTTACAGGGATATAAATATGACTAAAACAAAACCTTTTAATCAAGAACATAATCAGGCTCCATTACCAATAGGCTCATGTTATGTTTACAATAGAGAAAGAGGAAGAGACAAATTCAGTAGCGGTATGTGAGATTTAGGAATATCACAAACATGGTGATTTTTAGAACTTACAACAATTTATAGGTCATACAAGCCAACAAACATGAGTCTTATATACAATGACAATCACTACACTAATTTTACTGGCTGGCGTAATAAAATAACAAAAATACTATTCAAAGATATACAATGTAATAGTACAGGCTATCTCTACAGGTTAAAATGCAATAATGTTAGATATGTGAGGGAAAAGTTCGTGTTCCAACTCTTCTCTTGTTATTTATATAACTAAAATTAAAAATTATTTACTTGGACACAAATTTCTTCACTTCTCATTATTACAGCAATTGATATGTCAAGGAAAAGTTTTTGTTTCGATTCTTCTCTTACTATTTATATAACTAAAATTAAAAATTATTTACTTGGACACAAATTTCTTCACTTCTCATTATTACGACAATCTATTTTACTACATCAAAGTAATTGTGAACCACTTTTTTTAAACTGTAGCTTGGAGACTATTGCCTTGAACTTCTTTTTCATAGTTTACTACCTTTACATTCTTCACAATTTTCTACCAGTTGGCTTAAAGATCAACCACAAAACATATTTATTTCATGTATTTATAATATGTTAGTTTACGATCAGTCTCTTGGGCATGGATGTAGGTGGAATATTATGCAAAATCAGCATTTACACCATGTCAAAAATTAGCATTCATCTACAAGCAGAAAAATCAAACTTGTATAGGACAAATCCTCATTGGATCTACTTCAGGGTACATTGTTGCAAGAAGGAAGAAGATCCACGCCAGTATAAATCAACACATTCATATTGCAGGCTAATAATACCAATGGCTCAAGCAACTACTACAACAATTTTTCATAACCTTGTAGGCCACCATTTTGTTCAACCACTAAAAAAAATACCAATTTCCATTGCTGCCATGAAATGTTTTCAAGATGGCTATGGAAGTTGCATTTATAAAGCCCAACCACCAACATTGAAGCATTAAAGCACAACCTGAGTAGGCCACAACCATACCACAATCACTCCTAACAAGATAATGGGCCAACAAAGAATGCCATCCATACACCACTTGGCATCTTGTACTTGTTGTCACACTGCTACTAGAAGTACAAAACATCCCAGTAAGATATTGGAACCACCACCACCACCAAGGTGACATATGGTAGGCTGAAATTCAACTTTCAACCCACATAAACCTTTGTAAAGAAACAAGCACCCACAATAAAAAGATCATGGGTCCAACATTTGATAATAGCAAGGTGACATGTGATACGACATAATTGTTCCATATATGCCATCACAATTCTGATGAGCATACACATAAAATTAAAACAAAAAGAACTCAGGAAAAATACTACCTACACTGAAAAATTGCACACTATCTTTATTTTTCTTTTTGTAACTATTGTTTTAGGTGTTTTTATTAATTTACTTTAGGCACTAAATTTATAGTATTCTTAGGCACTACAACTTTATTATGGATGAACAACAGTCATACAAATTTTTAGTTTTCTGTTGGGCAGAGAGCAGATATTGTTTTTGTTTTTTATTACAAGTTGCAAATTTTTAATAAAAATGTTGTTTTGTTTTTATTAATCAAAATTATTGCTTTTTAACAGTTGAATTCAATTACAGTCACCCATTTGCATTGACTTCATTAGTCAATAATTATAGCATAAATTATTATTTGCAAATTCCTAAGAATCTAATATCATTTTCAAAAGTTTGTCCAATCACTTTATGACATGGTTTTATTTAAAACGTTTAGAAATTGATATTGGATGTTTTGAAATTTCAATATATTTTTAAAATTTATAAAATCAAATTCAAATTTCAATATATATTTCTATATGGATAAGATGTAAAATTATTATTGACTCTAATCAAATTCAAATTTATTACAATATAATTCAATACAATTAACATTTTTATTAATAAAATTCATTCTTCTTCATTTGATTATCTAAAAAATATATATAACAAATTAAACATATAAAATATTATAAATTACTATTATTATTTTTCATTATTATTTTCCATTGAAAACAAGTCATTTGATTGATTTTTAAAAATATTTTAATGTCACAAAAATACTTACATCATAATATATATTCATATAATAATATAATAAAATTTAATTTAATCTTCTTCATTTGACAAATTTTGATTTACATTTAATATTGATTTATCTTTAGGTTGTCCTCAGTATGCTAAACATGTCAAAGGTGTTTTCTATATATGTAAAAATATATTTATTTTCATAAAATTTGTAATTATGACAATATAAAATAAACTTGATAAAAAAATTTATTGAATATGTACTAAACAAACATATCTAAATAATACATCAATATTTTCCCACATTGACCTTCAACACATCTTCTCCTATAAAATTTTTAAAAATATATTTACTAATTTTCAAAATGTCATAAACAAAACAAATATATACACAAATAAACCAATCTTTTTTTAATTGACTTTCCACAACTCTTTGGCGTACCCATTGCACATCAAAGTGCAATTGCTAGTTTTATTTTAACTAATTTTTTTATTAAAACAAATAGATACAATAAATCCAAAATGCAATTTTTATATCAATTTTACTTTAATATTAGTTAAAAAAATATTTGTAAAAAATATATAATTTTATTTTTTTTATAATAAAAATCACTTCAATTTTAATTTTTATAATGTGTAGATGTTCAATCTTTAATAATTTATATTGGAAGATTGTAGAGAGTTTGAACTCTACCATTGACTAATAACATACTTATCTTTAAAGTGCTCTCCTTGATAGCTATCTTCCAAAGACAACAAAAACTTATCATGTCCGCATTCAGCGATGCCCAGGCACGTGCACTCTGTATGATTGGATATTCCGGATTGGGTTTGCTATATTCTCAGATGTATTGTACGAGTATTCTATATATTCAATACACTTTTAATTACTAGGTACTTTTTCTATTAAAAAATATTACTCTCTACATTATTTATGATGTTTATCACCTTGAAATAAGGTAATTTGTATGTAATCAACGTTGGAATTTTATTGTGATTATCATTTAAAATAAAATTCATTTATTTTTATTTCAAACAATGAATACAAAATCCCAATCCCTTTCTTCGAGTTCTTTTTTCTTTAAGACAACTAATAATACAATGATATCTCTATAAAAGGGTCCTACACAATAATATCTTTGAAATCAAAATAAAGTAGTCTATATAGAAGTAATATAAAAATCTTATTAGGCGTTACCATTCTTTGGGGGACCCTAAGTCCTTCCAAATTTGATGTATTTTCAAACAATAAATCTAAAATCACTATCATTTTCTCTTAGTTTTCTCTCGATTTGATTCCCCACCATCAACAAATAATGGAGGTGATAATTTTTTTATCAAGTGTTAGAAGTCTCTTGAAATTTCAATCCTTCCGAAATTTAATCTATTCAATCGTTTTCTTTTAATTTTCTCTCTAGTAATCTCGACCATCATTCCAATAAATCTAAAATTTCAATTACCTTTTTTTTCTTTATTTTGTATTTGATTTCCCCATCAACCGACCCATGTATAGTATAATAATACAAGATGATCACATGTGTTTGATCTTGTTCTAAATTCTTCACTTGGAAATTCTTATGTAGATGATTTTTTAGCATTCTATTGCATTTTTTATATTTTTTCCATTACCAATATAATTAGAGAGTATCAAGTCAAATTGTTTTATGTTTTATCTAAATTTTATAGGTGGAAGGGCAAGTGAACAATATACATTTTATTGATATATAATTTTAGTAGATATTATTGTAATTAGTATTATTTATCTAATTATTATTTTTTTAACTTTTAATCAATTAATTATTGTAATTATAATTTCTTTTAGAAAATATTTACTTATTATAATGTAAACGCAAATTGTTTAATTAAAAATAATTTTAAAATTATTTATGAGCATTCTCATTGACTAAAGATACTCACCTCGTATTACAACCTTCACATTGTTAAAGATATGTAATAATGGATTTATACAATTTATTAATATTTAATTTTTACAATTAAGTGTAGAGAAAGTTATGTAATGGTGAATTTACGATTATATGCAAGTGGATAATTATTAGTAGGTATTTTTTTGTCTTTTAAGAAGGATAGCTATCAATAAGAGCACAATGTGGGCATTTTTTTAATTTTTTGTTTTTATGTGTGAGGGGCTTTTAACCTTTCTTTCTCTTATTAATAGCTTAAAAATTATACAGGAAGAACATACTTTCCATACAAATTTGAAGTAAATAAATAAATGTATTTAATTAAGAGAGAATTGTTTTAAATTCAAATTAGATATTTTAAAAATATTGAGAGACTAACATATTTTAAAATTGATATTTCTATATGTTCTATAGATAAATATATTTAGGATGGATATATTTAGTATATCTATGTTTTATTTATGATGTTGATCACCTTGAAATAAGGTGACTTGTACATAAGCAATGTTGAAACCTTATTGTATGTCATAATTATGTTCAATTATAAGTTTTATAATTTTTATATTTCAAACAGTGAATTCAAAATCTCAATCACTTTTTTAATTTTTTCTTTAAGTGAATTAATAATACAATAATATCTCTAGGGTCCCAATAATATCTTTAAAATCAAAATAAGATAGTCTATAATATATATGAATGTAATATAAACATCTTATTAGGTGTTACAATTCTTTTGGGATCTTAAGTCCTTTCAAATTTGATCTATTTTCAAACAATAAATCTAAAATCACTATCATTTTCTTTTTGTTTTCTCTCTATTTGATTCCCCACCATCAACAAATAATGGAGGCCATGTAGAAATTCCATCAAGTGTTAGAAGTCTCTTGAAATTTTCTATCCTTCCAAAATTTAATCTATTCAATCGTTTTCTTTTAATTTTCTCTCTACTAATCTCCACCATCATTCCAATAAATTCAAACTTTCAATTACCTTTTTTTCTTTACTCTCTATTTGATTTCCCCATTAGCCAACTCATGTATAGTATAATAATACAAAATGATCACACATGTTTGATCTTGTTCTCAATTCTTCACTTGAAAATTCTTATGTAGATGAATTTTTAGCCTTCTATTGTATTTTTTATTCCTTTTCCATTACCAACATAATTAAAGAGTAGAACATCAAGTTGTTTTATGTTTTATCTAAATACTATAGATGGAAGGACAAGTAAACAATATATATTTTGTTTATATCTGTTTTTAGTAGATATTATTGTAATTAATATTATTTATCTTATTATTACTTTTTACTTTCTAATCAATTAATTATAATAATTTTAGTTGTTTTTAGTAAATATTTATTTTTTACAATGTAAACATCAAATTGTTTAATTAAAAATATTTTTAAACTTATTTATAAGCATTCTCGTTGACTAAAGATACTCACTTATTATATCAACCTTCACATTGTTAAAGATATGCAATAATGGATTTATACAATTTATTAATATTTAACATTTACAATTAAGTGTAGGGAAAGCTATGTAATGGTGAATTTACTATTATATGTAAGTGGATAATCAGATATTTAATTTTTTTAAGAAAAAAACTACAATTATCTAAATTTTTATAATCAGATAATATTTAATTTCTTTAAGAAAAAAAATCTAACTCACTCTCTAACATATTAACATACATACAGTATTATTCTTGTCTACCTTGGCTCAACCTCTTTTAAATACAAGTGCTAATTCTTGTCTATCTTGGCTCTAAGAAAATTCACGGCTAGCAATTCACCACAAACATTTCACTGCGGGAAAATTTACCGTGGGTCACTGCAAACAATTCAGGGTAAATTCATGGCATATACAATTAAAGTTTTGAAAATATATATTAAAAAATAATGCTTAATTTTCTGTGATGGGAAATTGATCTGATGGTGAATTTTCTTTGAGATGAATTTATCATGACAATAAATTTTCAGATGGTGAATTTACCTGGTATGTCTATTTCCTATGCTAAATCATCTCGGCCACAATAAAAAGATGATATTTCCTTTTCTTTCTACTTACCATAAATCACACGGATCCAAACGAAATTTAAACCCAAAACAAGATGACATAAAACATATGTCAGCAATACTGATTTTACCGGAAATCAGAAACGCTCTGCTGTAAACAAAGACGTGTCAAAAACCAATACCTTTTAAGTCCCCATTCCGATTTCTGATCTCATCAGATTTGGACACGATGACCAGCTACGGGAGGATAAGCCTCGTGTGGTACAGGATACGCCATTGGGCATCTTCTATGCTGGATTGATGCTGCCTGTCAGAGGCACCCACTTGTGAAGATTTTTTTTAATGAATTACCATACAGAAGTTTTTGGGGCTCCTCGAATATATATAGACATGTGGGTATATCACCGCTCAGATATAGGAGATTCATAGTAGTGGGAATACTCTGTTAACAAATGGCAAGTGCAGAGGTTGTATGTCTTAGTAAGCCCACAATTGATGCAGTAGAGATATTGGTAGAGAAAGGGATCACAAGCATTCCTGAGAAGTATATCAGGCCTCCAGAAGAGCGTTTCACATGTCCTACTCTAAGTGAAGATGTGGAAGAGCAAGTCCCTGTCATAGACTTGCAAGGCCTCAATTGTTGTGAGGGGAGTATTGAGAGAGAAAAGGTGATGAAGGAGCTGGCTTATGCCTGTGAGGAGTGGGGGTTCTTTCAGATTGTGAACCATGGGATTCCAGAGTCTCTGATGGAGGCCATGATGAATGTGAGCAAGGGTTTCTTTGGTCTGAGTGTGGAAGAGAAACAAGCTTATGCTGCCTTACCTGGTTTGATCACACAGGGGTATGGGAGTAAGTATATAGCAAGGGAGGGTGCAACCAGAGATTGGAGGGACTTCATCTATCTTATGCTGCAGCCTCACTCCAGAAGAGATTATGATTATTGGCCTTCTAATCCTTCTGATTTCAGGTAACAGTTTTAGATATAGTATAAACCTTGTTTCAAACTTCGTTTCATTTACTTGGTCTTCTGGCAGTTGCAGCTTTAAACTATATATATGCCATGTAAAGCTTTTGGGGTTGTTTCTAACATTTGTGTTTCTATTTTTATTGTGTTTTGGAGTGATTATCTTCATTTCATATCATTTGAGATGATTATTATTATTCATTTTTAAATATATATGCTTTTTATTCTTTTAATAGAGAGTAAAGGGGTTTTTTAAAAGATAAAAATTATTGTTTTCTGTTTTCAGATCCTCTCAAAATCTGTTGTTTTACTTCTTTAATAAAAAATAATAAAAATTAGGAGGTGGGCCTAATTGCTGTCCCCATGGTACTAGAGGATATTGACTAAAAGATTTTGTGTGTTATTGAGGGATTTTAAGGAAGAATAGAAATTAACTATTATTTTGCCTATTTTTTAGATAACTAACTATTATTTTGTCTATTTTTAAAAAATGAATTTTTTTACTCAAACAAAACCAAATAAACATGAAAATTTTAAAACCTAATCACACCAATGGGAAAATATCTCCACACATCATCATAAAAATTTATATATTATGAAGAATCGGCATCAAATATTCCGCCGGTTGGATTGAATTTAAAGACCAATATAATTTAGAAAATAGGTAAATTAGAGATAAATTAAATAATAATAATAATTATAAATTTAAATTCATATATTGTTATTATTATGATCTAACTTATTATGTAATTCTTTTCTTAAATTTAATAATATAATTAATAATTTTTTATTTATCATTTTGCATAAATTCTATTATATAAATTTTATGTTTAAATAATTATTATTTTATTTTTTCTTATAATTGTATTATATAATTATTTCATTTTATTTATATTATATAATCAGCAAATATTATTTATATATTGTATTATACATATTATTATGCAATATATATAATTATCGTTTTTCCTATAATTAAATTATACTATCATTTTGATTTACTTTTATTTTGTTTGACATTTTAAAATGATTATGTTAATATTATAATTAACAAAACTTACATTTATTTTTATTAAATCTGAAATACTATATAGGCAAGTACTAGCCACTATGTGGCACTCGTTTAAATTAAAAGATCTAAATTTTTTCATTAATTTTTTAAACATTATTTAATTTTTTTCATTTGCAATTAAAAATGATTCATGATCAAGTTTATTACTCACATATAATGAATAATCACATCTCCTTTACCTATCCTTCTCTCTTATATAGATTAAGAGAAAAGATTTATGACCTTTTCTTTTTTATTTAAATATATATTTTTCTAGTATAAAAATATTCTATTTTTTAAACTGTATTTATTATAATAAACATTTTATTTGTGTTTTTTAACTTCATCTCCATGTTGGATCAGGAGTGTGATTCCGTTGATGTAAAATAAACTCACACAAACTTTACAGCTAATCTCTGTGAATTGTAGAAATCTGCTATCATTAACATTTTATTTATTTATTTCTATTATATACAGAGAGGTTATCCACAACTACAGCGAGGAGACCTTAAAATTGTCTAAAAGGTTATTGGGAGCATTCTCTTTAAACTTGGGGCTTCCTCAGAATTATCTGGAAACATTCATTCTGCAGCCTTATCAAAATGCACTCATCAACTACTATCCTCGCTGCCCTCAGCCGGAACTCACAGCTGGGCTTTATGCACATTCAGACATTGGCTTGGCCACGTTGCTTCTGCAAGAAACAGGCTCTAAAGCCCTTCAAATTAGAAAGAATGATAAGTGGATTCCTGTGATAGCAGCACCAGGAGCCTTATTAGTCAATGTAGCTGATCAAGTAGAGGTAAGAAAGAGGAAATCAGATCTTTTAATCAAATACCCAGTAGATGGAAAGAATTTGTATTGCACACATGAAGATAACTTAGACACTGAATAACGGGTATTTTATCTTCTTATAAGTTATAATGTTTTTGGCTGTGACATTCCCATTACATTCTTACATAGACTAATGGTGGTGGTCTTCTTGGAGTGATAACAGATCATCAGTAATGGGAGATACAAGAGTATTGAGCATAGAGTTGCAGCTGATAAAGAGAAACCAAGAGTATCAATCGCAATGTTTTGTAATGCTGCTCCAGAGGCCATTATTAAACCTGCACCAGAACTTCTGGGGAGGAGGATGGGTGATGAAGCTGCAAAGGTTGGAGAAGAGATGAAAGAAAATGCCAAGTATTCCTGTATAGTTTCTAAGAACCATGAAATTGCATTCTACACAGATGGTGCAAACAGCAAGAAGTACGTTCAATCATACTTGGTGGAGGCTTGAGGCTCATCAACTTTAATCTTGAAGATAATATTATAATGAGTGTCATGTAGTAGTCAGTGTAGTTTATTTAAAATATGTATTTTGTAAAATGGTTAAAAGAGTTAGTTTAATTATTAAAAGATTTTAGGTTTTAAGTTGAGAAGATTTAAGTTTAAATTTCTAAAGTGACATTTATGGTGGATTTATAAGTGGTCACTCAAGATTAGATTTTTATTATGGACTTTTAATGTGTGTGTTTAAGTTATATTTTAATGTTAATATTTATGTTTGCTTAAGTGATATGTTTTTTAAATATATCATTGTTTATGTGTGGTCGTTTCTTCTTAGTGTGTGGTTGGTTATCTAATTTTGGTCATTACCTCTTAGTGAGTAGTTGACCACCTTGGTATGGTTGCAAGATGTCTCATTTTTACAATATTTTCCATTGCACATAGCTTAACTTAGAAATAAAATATTTTCATATCTTTTTAACATAGATTATTAAAACTAATATAAGTCTAGATCTATCTCTCCTCCATCACTCCCCCTCCCTACATCAATGTCATCAACTAATAAGACTATATCTTAAGTGGAGGTGGAGAAGAACAATATATTCTCTTGATGAGAACTAAGAAGGTAAACCCTACCCTATATCATGACCATTCAATTTGTAAATTATTATTCAATTTATTTTTAAAAATATTGTATGTACTCTATTATATTGTATAATATTACTTTAATTATAATGTATCTAGACAAATTATGATTAACAATAATAATTCATTATTATAATAAATAAATAGTAATTATTTATAGTGACAACACAAAATTGTGTCATCATTTTATAAAAGAAATAATCAATATTATCTCCATTTTTCAATTGAAATCACTTGAAAGTAACACATGTTTTACATTTAAATGAGATTACAAATGTAAGAAAAAGAATTATACACACATATATATATATGCATATACATATACATACATCTACATATGTATATATATATATGTATACATACACGTATATATACCATGTATATATATATATATATATATATATATATATATATATATATATATACATACATATATATATATAAATATATATACACATATATATATACACATATATATAGATATATGTATATATGTATGTGTATATATATTAAATATATTAATATGCATACATATATTTAATTGATACTATAATTTAATGTTGATAAAATATTTTTTAAAAATTATAATAAATATTTAAAATTTAGTGCATGCATTAATTTTGTATTTTTAGAATATATTTGTAATAAATCTTTGAAGTCTCTTATAATAAAATATAATTATTTTGAGGGACCTCCACTTTTTGTATTAACTATTTATTTATTTGAGAGAAAATTATTATATGATCTTGACATAGAATCTCTTATTTAGTGCATGATGACCTAATTTTAGTAATATTAAAAATCGAATATAAACACTAATTAAAATATTTTAACATTTTATATATTTTAAACCAATTTTAATCAATAAAAAGATATTTTTAGATTTTTGAAATATGTTATTTAGGCAAGTATAAGTGTCAAGATAAACTTGGTTAGACATAAATATTTGACCTTTCTGTGCAGTGAAACTAGTTTATATTTCTTGTGCTCTTTTTCGTTTCTTTATTATTTATTGTATTGAGTGATTTGACAATGCATTGTGGGATACATGTGTTATGATCTATTATACCAAACTTTCTAATGAGGCCTTGTTACACCATCAAGTTGTTTTGATTGTGCACTCTATATGCTATTTGTTGTGATGCTATATGATTATCACTATATGTGATGTGTTGTAAGACCATCAAGTATTCTTCATGAGGTTTTATATTGGCATTTGAATGTTTGACTCTACATTATAGAATGCATGTGTTATGTATTTATATGTTTAGATCATTACAATGTTTTAGCTTAATTGTATTCACTATATTTATTTAAAATCTGCCCCTTGGACACTACAGTTTTTTTTATTTTTCTTATAGAATTGATTGTATCAATTTAGTTATTTTTCAAAAATGTCTATTTTCACAATCTAAATATTTTTCAGAAAATAACTTTGATGAATGGAAAAATAAAAGTAAAAGGGAAAAGGGTGATATCCTCCCTATGTTAAAAGAATTGGTACATTTAACACATTGTTAAAATATTTAACTACTGTAAGGATGATTAGATTATGTGCTTTAAATGCTTACTCTTTCATTGTTAAATTTGTTGGAATGATTGTATGATTTCTTGTTTCCATGCATGTATATCTATTTTTTTATTACTAATAAATTACAGGATTCAAGGTTTAATCCTTCTAGATCTCTTTGGAGTCGGTCATAAAGTAAAAATAATTAGCTCCAAAGAAGGTTGCAAAGCTCTGGAGGAGGTCACACAACTCTACAATGAGTCTCAACATTCTAAGATAGTGTTCTGAATTATGAGTTGTTTGCATCGATGACGGTTTGACCAACTCCATTCCCTAACTTCAATCTTGATGGGTGTTACACATAAGTAGGTCTTTTAAATTAACTTAAGTTCTATCTTCTACATTTTCTTCTTAAATCAAACTCAAGTTTCTCTTGAAGGAACTCTCCTTCATTGTGATAGGAATGTATTTCCCCACACCTTCCATCAAGGATATCTGCTATTGATGCTTTATTTGAATAAAGAGACCATGAATCTCAAGAATAAAATACGAGAGAGAAGCTCAGATCAACTAAGTCTTTCATTATTTTAAGCTTCAATTTAGCCTCTAGTTTCCAGATTAGAAAATAAGGGTTAAAGATATGGAGCCATCAAATATCTATAGTTTAGCTCCTACTTTAGATTTATACGCAGTCTATCTTTATTATCTATAATGTGACCCATAGGTGGGATCCCATGAGAGTGCAAATAAGAAGGAAATTTGCATGATTTTGCATTAGCTTCAAGAGATCCCTCTAAAAGGAGAGTTGGGCCCACTCTATTGGAAGGAGGTGTTCTCAAAATCATAAAAATTATAAAATCAAAAGAAAACAATTATCTTTCAATATTTCCTTCCCATGAATAAATCTCACTCAATTTTATCTTTCAATATTTCATCTAGTATCTTGATCCTATTTGTTTAGTTTCAACATGTTTGTTTAATTTCCATGTTATTCTAATCTAGAAATACTTTTTCTTTCATTATAATTCAATTTTTACTTTTGAATGTGTGTGAAATAGTTGATAGAATAGATACTAAATCATATGTGGGTTTTTATGTTGCAAGTAAGATGGAAGGAAGCTATACCTTAACTAGGATAATTCACTTTTTCACTATCAAAAGTTAAAAACAAGACCATCATCTTGAACTCCCCCCACCAAAAAAAAAAAATATTACCGTAGATAGTTCTAGACACCACCCCAAATTGATAAACTAAAATGGTAGGAAATTGATGACTACAATGAACCTATAAAAGGGATTTAGGGAATTTGGTGTAAAAGGGAGAAATATTTTTTCCTTTTTGTTTCTCCTTTGTGAACCCCCTACTCTACCACCCCCTCCCCCCTTCTTCCTATCCCCCCTCCTCTTTTGAAGATAATGAATGCAAATTGATAGAGCTTTCATTTGAGATTTCTTTCAAGGGTAATAGCTTGAGAATTAGATTGCTTACAGTGTATGTGCTTCAAAGAGGATATTTCTCCATTGCTTCTAGTTTGAAACTGGTAAGGTAATTTTCATTTATCTATGCATAAACAAAGATTATTTCTTCATTGTTATGGCCAAATTAGGTGGAGACATAAGGTTTCTCCTTATAGGAATGAATTATTAGATTTGATTTCATCTTTTATGCATTGTTTTTATTTATTTTTAAATGCATCAATAGAGCCAAGGTTATAGGATATTTTCCTAAAAATCTATCATATAATTATGAGTGGATTTTTTTGAGAAAAGTTGTCTTAGTCTTGCATTCCTAATGTTCATTATTTAATACTTGTATGTATTTACAATTTCATCTTTAGTGTTCTTTTTCCTCAAGTGTGAAGTAGGCATCCTATATTTGAGATGCCACTATTTTCATCTTTAGTTGATTTATCCTCAATCCTATTTGAGGTAAGATTCCTTGCCCATGTTTCAACATCTTGTGGAGTTGTAAGATCATTATGATGTTAGTTACTCTAAAAAATTATTATGATGTGTAAAAGCATGTAAGAGGGATGCTATGTAGTGTCCCTTCAGTTTTGACATACTGTTTAGTTTGATTCTGTTTGTTAGACACTTAGTAGATTCTGGATACTATGTCGTTTTGATTTTTGCGGATGATACATTGACATCTTGGTTATTTGGATTTTGTTGGTTCGATGATACTGTGATAGATTCAATCATGATATGGCTTTTGGTTATGATTATTGTTTATGTTATCATGTTGATATGATTGATCTTGCTCGTTTGTGTCAGTGGATAAGACAGTGTTGCATTACTCATTCATGAGTACCCTGCTACGCTGCAATTCTTATTCACGGTGTGTTTTTTTAACATGAGTTTATATATATACATGTTTTAACCTTGATGTTTTCCTGCAGACACAGGTACCGGGTAACAGCTCCACCTGCTTGTCAGGTCTGAGTGTACCCTAATCCATTATAAATATGTTGTCGAAGGTATTGACAGGTCCTTTTAAACCATTGTTCATTTTTGAACGAGTATCTTTTTGTTTTCCTCGTGTAGCCCAGTTTGTCTTGTCATGTTTAAATATATATATATATTGTTTTGTGTTTGCGTATTTAATATCGATTTTATTAAATGTTTATTAATGTTTATGCCAACGTTTGTGATTTAATTTATTAAGTTAAATTAAATATGTTGTTGAATTTATCAGTGAAAGTTAATTCTTTGCAATGTTTTAATTAAAATAATATTATTGCTGATTTAATTGTGCAAATTGAATTGTGTGAAATAGATATTTCTAAAAACAAGATATTTTCGATGAGATAAGAGTATCTGATTGTCAGTTAAAGGTCTGTTATGATATTTTGAAGAATTAGTTGAACTAAGTGAGTTATTTACAATGCAAATTGATTTTCCAGTTAAGTTTTGTGATTAAAAGGGAATTGCATGAATTAATATCAAAAAAAGGATTTTGGGAAGTGTGCATACATTTTCACGGGAAGAATTTTACGGTAGCAGCTTTTTAGCAAATTTCAGTACAACAATTGTTTCAGAAGAGTTTTCTTAAGTATTTTGTTTTGAAGCATAATTTTGAAGCTGAGATCATTGCATATTCTTCATTGAAATCGGGTGATTTGACATTGGGGTTGACAAAATTTTTCAAAGGATTTTTTTTTAGCCAGTTTTCGAGTTTTAACAGGTTCTTTCTGATTTCAAGTTCTTGTATTTAAAATTCTGGAAAATTTATCGTAGAAATTCTCTTTTCTGAATCTGCACAAAACACAAAAGAAATAGGTTAGAAAAGTATTTTTACTTTTAAGAAGAAATGAATTTAAAACATATATTAATTATAGTAAACCAGGTTCGATGTTGTATTTTATTTGATTGTGAATTGATAATGGATGATGGAATTTGAGAATTTAGGAAATGAATAAAGGATTTTTCTATATCATCAAAAGTAGACAATAATAAAACTTTCGATTTGAGTATTTAGATATCTGTAGATCAAATGAAGATCTCAAGGTGATCA
The DNA here is from genome assembly GCA_007258455.2 of Sequoia sempervirens. Taxonomy (NCBI): domain Eukaryota; kingdom Viridiplantae; phylum Streptophyta; class Pinopsida; order Cupressales; family Cupressaceae; genus Sequoia; species Sequoia sempervirens. The sequence continues at coordinate 112,005 of VDFB02063995.1, forward strand.
TGGAATATAGTGAATACGCATTACTTATGCTAGAAAATTTATTGAATACCATCCGTATGGATTAATATTGTTTGTCCAGTGTGATTGTGCACAATTTTCTCTTTGACGTATTTTCTTTTATTTTCAATTCTATTCAGCAAATCTACTTATCCTTTAAGAATAAGTTTCGATTCTTGGAAATTGTTGTATTGAATGCAACTTTATTTATATATTCCTGTCAACTATTATGTTTTCCATACGTTTTAATTTTGTCTCATACATATAATGTTGTTTAAATCTGTGAGAGTAATTACTTTTCATTATAATGATGCTCCTTCATTTTGTATAAACTTAACTCTGAAAATATCGGTGAGGACATCCATTGTATGCGTTAAGTTTTGCACAATAGAACAATTCTTCTTGCCGGACTCTGGAAACCAGTAGTTGATATTTTTCTTAGTTTGCTTTCCTGTATTAAGCCGTATGATTGCTGCGCAGTCTCCTTAATGTCTTGTTGTATTATTTTGAATCAGAAAATTTAATCTGAAACTTAGATCGCGCTATTATGCTTTCTTTTTGCATGGCGTATCTTGTAATGTCGATGTAGTAGGCAGTGATAATAATAAATTGAAGGTTATAGTTTTTTTGTGTCCTTAGTATTAATTTTTGTCCTCTGCACCAGTGCGTTAGGTAGCGTCTGGTTGGTGATGGAAAAATATAATATAGCTATATAATAATAAACCTTCATAGATGTCTCTGGCTATATTTTCGTTGTAATATCTCTTCCCTATAGAGCGACTATAAGATGAGAGTTGTCTAATGTTATTAAGTTCTTTGCATGGCGATATCTAATACCAAGGCGCGAGTTTCTGTCGTTAGTTTGCTGAGAATCATATCTATGCATGCATCTTGAAGCATACTCACAGTTATGAGTTCGTATTTATCTGAAGCTAATAACCAGTCTAGAATGAGCTCTTTCTCTTTGCATGTAATAGTCGGGGAAAGTCTCTTGAATAGATAATTGTCCGAAAGATTCTTACTGAATGTAAATAATAGTTAAGTGGAGTCCATAAAGACAAAGAAAAGATATTTTAAGATTTAAAGATTTATGTATATTAATTATTTGTAATAACAGTGCATTGAGTTGTATATATTAAGCGATTGAATGACCTTTATATAGAGATTATACCTTACCTTTATTAAAATGTAATTAAATACTTTATTTTTAAATTGTATGAAGTATATATATTAATATTCTTAGTTTGTTTATTAAGAATTTCCAATTCCTTGAGTTAATTGAAAATTATTAAGATGTATATATATTATAATGTGGATAATGATATCTTCATTTTATTAAAAGCTTAAGAAGTGAATTTGTGTTGATAAGATTTTAAATTTTCCAATTTATGAAGATTGAAAATATGAATTACGAAGTTGTGTTCTAGCAATAAATGAGTGTATTTACATGGTGATTTAGAGGTGTGTTTTATTTTCTCTACACCGAGACTAGAAAAGTGAATATCAAATCGACAAGTTTATTACACTTTTATTTTGTTGTTTTGCTTATCGAGTTTGCTTTCTTGGGGGTATAGCTTTTATATTTTAATGTTGACCTAAGAGACTTCTTGGAGACTATGGTCTGTTCGTACTAGAAGAGATAAACCTTTGAGGTTGTGAATTTTGTGCTTGATAGCGTCCCCTAGAATGATTTTATGTTGAGTCATGATATAGAGAGAGTGGCTTGCGTTAGGGGCCGAAATCCTATAGTGATTGTTTGGGTAACCTAACGTAGGTGTGTAAATTAAGTGATAACCTAACTAATATATTAGGGGTTGGGTAGTTCTAAACACTAAATCAGATAATGATATGCCTCGCCTACTTCTTAACGCTCGTTTAGGTTGAGAAAAGGCTGAGAAGGCCTGGAATGGCAAGTCGCCATCTTGTCCTCTTGAAAGATGTAACAACACCGCATTAGTCTGCATAGGGGCCGGGAATCGGTAGAGACTACCAGGGTAACTCTTGGTGAGGGCCGGTAGTCTAGGAAGATTCACCAGGGTAACCTATCCCGACTATGTGATGACACTCTCTTAGTCTATATCATGATGGTGTTTTCTTTTGTTGAGATTTCAATTTAACGTATCTTGATACTGTGATTTTATCTGTTTTGATTTGTAAACATTATGTCATATCGTGAATTGTAAACCCCGTAAATGTGATGTTCTATCTGCTTTGTTTGTGGACCTGTCAGTATCTCCTAGCATGGAGGGAGTGGACCTTTGGGTTCCACGTGGTCGGGAGGAAACCGTGCTCTATCTTCCTTGTAATTTCTTGCAGATGATCCTAAGCTTGCAGCAGTTTCCAGTTACTACTATGTTCGTGACTGTTGATGCAGAGCTTGTTCGTGGATTATGTACTAGATATCAGATGAACACTATATGTTTTGTAAACTTACCTCTTGTATAAGAGTGTACTAATTGTATCACCTTTGATGTATGGAGATTCTTTGAAATCTCGCTTTATATAAAATAGACATTTGGGATATTTCAATTGTATATAGTTTAATAAATTGGATCTTTCATAAAATAAAATTTGTACTTTTATTGAAGATCAATGTATTGAGTTTAATTATTAAATTTAAGTAACAACGTCTTAGATACTTTATAACATATGTATAAACAATATAAAAAAAAAATATTCTGTTAACTTTGTATTTTCTCTTTGTTATAATGTAACTAAGTCGGAGCGTTACATGCTACATTAGAATCTTTACTAGCATTATGATAGGTGTAGACACTTTACATGGAACATATTTATGTATTGGGAATAAATACAAATTGGGTGCCCAAGTTTGGGTGGTCAAATATGATATGTATGACATATATGACATGTTGTATAACTTGAGAATATGCTAAATATATATGGGAGAATCGAGACCAAAGATGAGCATTGGAATATCAGATTGGAATTTGGTTGTGATACCTATCTTATATTTGTGAATGGATTTCCCAAATAATTTATGGTTTCTAGTTTGTTCTTCACCTATATATTGCTGCTTGTTGTAGAGTTTTGTATGGTTAATTTGTTGGTACCATTTTACTACCAGAATCACTCAAGATATGTTTGTTGGTGATAATCCTACAAAGCATTTAGACTATAAGTGTATTGTAGCCATGTCAATATTCTTGAATAATATTGGGCTACTTTGGAGTGTGGATTTTTTCTCCCAAAAGGGTTTTCCCTATGTAAAATTTTGTTGTGGTATATTTTTGTTTATAGTTTATATGTGTTTCTCCTTTTGTAGTTATAAAATACTAGCACTTGCACCCCGACGAGGTGCAATGGTTATGCCGATAGCAAGATATACTCTGGCAATATATTGAAGGGTAGGGAAAAAAATTGCAAGAGAATGTAAATTTATTTTCTTAAGACTAACTATTTATAGAAAAATTCAATTGATGATGGGATTCAAGAAGATTTGAATATAAACAAATGGAACTTAATTTAAATCAGTATGCTATGCTAAATGGTTTTACAACATAATATTTTTTGTACAATGAAAGAAAACATGTAACTTCAAAGGTCGATTGACGAGGTGCAATGGTTATGCTGATATCAATATATACTCTGGTAATATATTGAAGGGTAGGGAAAAAAATTGTAAGATAATGTAAATTTATTTTCTTAAGACTAACTATTTATAGCAAAATTCAATTGATGATGGGATGCAAGAAGATTTGAATATGAACAAATGGAACTTAATTTAAATTAGTATATTTTTTGTACAATGAAAGAAAACCTGTAACTTCAAAGGTCGATTGGATTAAGTGCAGTTGTTGTTGGTTAATGATATACCTTGTAGCCGGATGTAACATAATAAAAAACTAATAGGCCAATCTTTTAGGTATTTCACCTTGTTAAGGTTTACATGTACCTCATTCTAATCAATGACAAAACTAAAGTATTTGACATAATGTTAACAAAATCAGGATTTCTTCATTTTTGCTTGAAGCTTGTGACATTAGAGGCCATATAAGGTAGTTTGAACATGCTAAATATGATCCTCCCAATTCTTCTCATACATAAAAAAATCATTCATGAACTATCATAAGTTAGGTTGAAATGTCATTAATGAGCTACATAGATGTTGTAGGACAATTATTGATCTCAAAGAAATCAATCATTCATAAACCCTAGCTTTAATTTTGAAACCAATTTATAGTGATCAATAGGATCCATTTGTACCTAATGATGACATAAAGTTAGATCCATCTTTATCAAATACCATGCCCCTTTATATGATGAAGAAGGTCATTGATTCTAGGCAAGGGGTATTTCTATTTGAAAATAATTTCATAAATCATTAGATTGATAATCATAATGATTCAAATACCATGCTCCCCTAATATGATTCCATCGATGCTAGGGAAAGTGTATCTATTGTTTATTGTTTACAATGGTTTTATTTAAGGCTTTATAGCTAGTGACTAGTCCATAAAGCATTCAATTTCAAAATTTAGTGATTCATAACTATGTATTTCTAAATTAACTCTCTTAAAAAATCTTAGAAAATAATTTTGAAAGGATTTAATCATTTATAGACATAAAATTTGAGGAAAAAGAAGAGGAAAATAACAAATAATAGATCACACACATCACAAAATAGGTAGAGTGTGCCTTTACCATCTCAACACTCTTTTTTATTAATTCATAGAGTGCAATGCTACATAAATGGTTTTTTTGGAGTATTTCAATAAACCATACACTCCTCTACCTCCACTATATTTGACTATAACTATAATAACTTTAACCTTCTCTCATTTGAAACAATTATAAGTCACATTTATTAATCAATTATACTTTTGGAATGTCTCAATTCCCCTTGATTATGCATACTTAAACACATGACCTTTACAAGTTAACAATTGATCAATGAAAAAAATATCTTTCATCTCAGCAATTTACACTTCAATAATAACATGTATACTTCAGTAGCAACACATGTCTCTTAGCAGCACTTTAGTAGCATAATTGATCTTTTGTAACAACTAAAGTCAAATTTATAGCTTATTCAATCTTTACCCCATTCAATAAAAATCAAAGACACTTTACACTTCAATAATAGCATGCATACTTCAGTAGCAACAAATGTCTCTTAGCAGCACTTTAGTAGCATAATTGATCTTTTGTAACAACTAAAGTCAAATTTTGTAGCTTATTCAATCTTTACCCCATTCAATAAAAATCAAAGACACTTTAGCAACTTAATTAATCTTCAATAACACTCAAGTAGAAACTAAAGACACTTTAGCAACTTAATCAATCTTCAATAACACTCGATTAGAAACTAAAGATACTTTAGCAACTTAATCAATCTTCAATAAAACTCAAGTAGAAACTAAAAACACTTTAGTAGTGACAATTTAACAACATACTAATTTCAAAGGTCCCCTACAAAAATCAATGAACAAATTGTATCTCCACAAATGCCATGACAATGTTCTAGATCATCAAAAAGAATAATTTTTGAACTTTGCTCTAATCATAAAATTATTATAAATTTATTTTAACATTTGAATATATTTTTCAAATTAACCTAAAAATTCTCCATCACATTTCTCAAACATGTGACCAAATTTAGAACCTTTCCATTAAAACCCACTTAAATTGGTTGTGAATCATGGATCCCTAGTTAAATTATTTTTTATGCCTAATATCCTTAGTCTTAGATATTCTTGACACATTCATTTAGCCTTATTTCTTAGATCTTTTTGAGAAATGCATTTGGTCTTATTTAGAAAATTCACTTCCTTACCAATAAACTATGCCTCACACTCTTTGTGCACATTTTACCTCACCTTGTTAATAAAAATATCTTCTTCCAAGTAATCTTACTCCTTAGGTGAAAAATAATTTGATGAAGAAATAATATCACCCTCATGTTCCTCGTCTAGCGTAGAGGACATAAACAAATTATGCTACTTAGCATTGATAACTAAAAACATTTTTATATAGTTGAGAAAACTCCAACAAAAAGTATTTTGTGTTAACTACTATAATATCTAAAATGGACCAACCATAGAGGTTTTTTCTTCCATTAAGGAATGTGTTTCTATTTCTTAGCCAAATATAGTTAAAACATGCAATCAATAAGAATGTTAGATCCTTATCAATATTTAAATATTTATTGTCTATACCAATTTATTGAAAAATTTAGGAACTTCATTGTAAATACCTTCATCAATAAATGTAATTTTTACTTTCTTTCAACACAAATCTAATTCTGGTATGTAAAGGCCAAGAAGAAAATGATATTTTCTGTCTTTTGGAATTTGCTATGTAGTTTTTATATTTTTCTTGAACAATATACAGTTGATTCCAAAATATTCACACACTAACACACTGCCAACATACTCAAACAAAATGATAAATTGTCTTACATATCAGCTAATAACCTTGCATTGACTTTTTTGTTGTTGATTGCTTTCTTAAATTGAGTGGATATTACAGTGCACTGTTATTGGCATGAAATAAAAAACCCAACATAGAATTATTAAGAAAGCAATCAACAACAAAAAATTCAATCATAGAATTCTTAACTCTTAACTCTTAACTCTTATTGGCATAATAAATATTATTAACGAATTAAAAACTTCATATCCATGACATGTATGCAAAATGTATAAGCATATATAAGGCACATGAACTACTTCATAAAATGCCTTGAAGAAATGTGTTAACCTTTTCAAGCTACTTCCCTGCTTGTGCCAAACTGGGAACTTTAGAACAGGGTATGGACGCCCATCATAGCATAATTGACAGAAGATTTTGTCAAATGTTATTGCAGCTGCTCTGGCTAACATATATGCAAAACATGGAGGCATAGACAAGACATGACTAACTAATTGCGTTTGCTCAAAGTTCCTGAAGCTTCTTATTAAATCCATTTCATTGCAGGCAGGGAGGACACTAACCGCAGCAAGGGAGATCTGTCTAACACTTTATAATTAACACATTTGTTTCTAAAATAAGTCGTTGCTTCTTTCATGTCATTAGAATCTTTCACCATTCATATATTTTTATATGCTATCACCCATTGAAATATAAACTACGATAATAATAAAGGATCAAAAGGTTACTATTATAAATATTCTCGTTATGTATTACTTATCTTATTTTGCATCAGATATCTCCTTAATGGTGAGGACAAGTCTTTTCTCTAGCATAGGCAGATTGAGTGCTCGCAATATTTTGTACAATCCCGCTGGACACCTACTCATGCTCATTTATCCACATTTTTCTCCACAAATAGCTCTATTTTCTTTCCTTTAGACACTCCCAAAATTTCCTCTACCATAGTTGCTCACGTTTTGGAGCTTTACGGTCTTCTGTTGTTCTTGATCTGCTGGGTTTTGATACCCAGCATTGGCACGCTTACCCTCTCACACCTCCCAACAGCCTCGCATGGCTCTGGTTGACTTTCCCCCTCCCATTTTTCCTGTCTCGATTTGCATTCAAGCCTTCCCTCTACATTTTCTTCCCAAATAGAACCTAAAAATGTAAATTTATGGAAGATTTCTATCTGTAAAATGCCACCCAACTGCCACGCCATTCCCTCTGTTGCGCCTCCAGATGGATATGCTCCTCCTTTGATCTTCCTCTGCATTTGTTTTTTTCCAAAGGCCAAGCTTGCATTTGAAGAATTCTCTTTCTATTCACTCCCCTACGCGATTTTGGTGCCTGCCCTCCTATTTTTGCTCAAAACACCTCTTTAATGAGGTCGTTAATGGAAGGATGAGGTCTTTTTTATGTGCCAAAACTGCCCTTCATGTCCTACAATTTATGGACAACTCCTTGCACAAGCGGCATACTCCTGGTAAATACACGCCATTCCCCCATCTAAATTGTACCCTTTTCCTCCTGTCCCTCTATGACTCACGTTCTCCCTTTTGCGAATTATCTTCCAAGGGACTCGCCCCTCTCTCTGCTCCTGTCTTTCGCAGTAAGGGGCGTGACCATTTGAGAGGAAAACTTCATAATCTCGGTAAGATCTACAAGGTGTTGTTTAGGAGGAGTCCACTGGTAATGGTGTAGCAGTTTCGCTACCCAGAGATGAACTATAGTGAGGACCAGAGCCTTTCCCGGAGGCACTCGTCGACCTGCACCAAAAGGCGCAAGTCTCAAGTCATTACCTCGAATGTCTACTATCTCTTGCAGAAATCTCTCCGGTCGGAATTCATAAGGCGACTCCCAGATTACAGGGTCATGAGTGAGGGACCATATGTTCACCATGGTTGTCATTCCTGCCAGAATATGCATCCCACCCCATTCATCCATGTTCTCTGTGTAGAGATGGGCCCATGATAGCAGAGGCCCAGGCGGATGCATCCGTAAAATCTATTTCACCACCGCTTTTAGGTACGGGAACCTTCCAATGTCCTCATCTCGCACTCTTCTGTCCTACCCCACGACGGCATCCAACTCTGCCTGAGCTCTGCACTGTATTTCCTCGTTCAATACCAACTCTGCCATTGTCCAGTCTATAACTAAAGCGACGGTGTCTGTGCCGCGAAAGATCATCTCCTATATATCAAGAATATTATGATATAAAATATTTGTTAGTTTTATTGGAGTAATATATAGATCTGGAAATAAATAATATGAGAGGTGCCTTCTTACCCAAAGAGCCGCGATGATATCGTCATCGTCGAGGTTTTCGTGGCCTTGAAGGGAAAGGAGCACATCGATGAAATCTGAATCGGCGGTGTCTCTGAGCACGATGGGCTGTGGATGTTGGTGGATGATGTGTTGAATGAAACTCTTTACACAAGGTACCAGTCGAGAGCATCGGGAGAGGATTTGTAGGGGTCAAGAATTCGCAGCCATGGGAGATTATCAGCCCAGTTGAATGCAAATGATGTTGACATTGGGTTGGGTTGGAGCAAATGATGTTGTGATTTGCAAAATGTTTTGTATGACGTTTTGAGATGGGGGTGTAGATGAGATGGGGATGGTGGATGAGATTGAGAGAAATGATGTGTCCACGATAGTACTTACATCAAAATCTGATGGCAACTTGGCCCCTTGTTTTGCTAGTTCAAGCATGTACAACAAAGGGTTAAGTCTCATCATAATGTTGATGATTCTATGGTTGTCTAGATTTTGGAGCATTTCTACCATTTCCACATGAGACATTCCGAAAGTGAGGTCCTCTCCTTGATTTTCTTCTTGGGGATGTTGTGATGATGAGAGGATTAATGGGTTGCTTGATTCTATTGGATTCATTTCTGCATTGGTTTGGCTAAGGTCACTTGAAGCGGGTGTTTCTTTGTTGGCTTCCATACTCTTCTTGTATTGAGATCTTGTTTGGACCATAAAACAAGGATCAAGAATATGGGAGATGAAATCTCTTGATTCTTTAGATTGATCTCTATTTTATGTCCCAAAGTGAAAGTTTTTAGGATGCTTTTGAGGATCAAAGGTGATGATATGATGATGATACTAGAGATGGGTGATATGGATGTTCTTGGCTTTTGATGAATCTTGAATGGGACACTAGGCTTTTAGGACTTTGGATTTTGATTTTGGATTTTGAGATTTTGAGATTTTGTCCTTGACTTTTGATTATGCTTTTGATTTGGATTTGGATTTTTGAACAAAAAGATCCTAAGATGTTGGATGATGATCTAAGGGATAGCTTTGTCCAAAGAATGATATTTTGAATATGTGTGAGGAGAAGGATGCATCTACCCACACCTATTCAAACAAGATGATTGTTTCACTAAGCATATGGAGAAGGATTCATCTACATACACTAGGCTAGACAAGATGTTTTTGATAACTTTGACTAAGCATATGCAAAATGATGCATTTACACATACTTAGCCAAAGGTGTTTTTGATAATGTTTTCAAGGATTTTGTCGCAATGATTTTGATGATGGTTTGGATTTTTCCATAAAGCCTAGTATCAAGGATGATTTCAAGATTTATCAAAAGGTGATGATGAGGTGGATTTTGTTTTGATGTACAGATGAAAGATTTTGATAATGTTTTGATCCTAAGAGGAACCTAAAAGGACACTTTTTTTGCCAAGACCTAGGTATTGAAGAGCATGCATATGCTTCCTAAAGACCTTTGTAACCAAGAAATGATTTCATTTGAACAATTCAATTTCGGATTTCCAATCAATGATTTGTGCTTTGGGATTTTGAAGTCTTCAACCCATATGACAGTTCATTTTGCTTAGCTTTGCTTAATGGTTTTATTTTACCAAAAACACTTTCTTCAATTAGTTTTTCAAACTAAGATGTCCAATGTCTTAACTCCTTCAAACCCCACAAGATATGTTATGTGGGAATTTAATGAACCTAAGGCAAGGGGTTTTCCTATTGTTTACTTAAGGAGACAAATTGAGATATAATCCAATACTTAGAAATCTCTAAGGATGTGAATCCCATGGGAAAACAATAACATATGGATTGAGTCAATTGTATTGTCTTCAAAAGGGTTTGAAATTTGGATGGTGTTAAGTGTTTGTTTTGAGATGTTTTCGATCAAGCAATGCATTTTGTAACCCAAGAATAAGTACAATCCTATGGATGTGTAAGACAATATTTGTTGGATTCCCACTTGGACAAGTCCAGCTACGCTTATCTCTAGCGGATGGTTAGATGCTTGACCCCACTGACTCCCCTCCATGACACTCATTTATACGGGTTAGCCAAGCATCAACACCCATGAAACTCCCATGGCATGCTTTCCATCTCTACTAGAAGACCGTAAAAGTGTGGGGTGGCTTCAGAACGACCATTCTTGCACCAACAAATAGATAAAGGATTTTGGCAAATTCTAGCACATGGGTTCTATTAAGTACTTTCCATTCGTAGGAGTTGACCCAATGTGGCAAGAGTCCCCTTTGGATCCATCTTGTCAGAGTCAACTACGTGATATTGGCGTTTCTTCCAATATCCACATTTATATCTTGGCTGGAAATGCTCTCGGCTTTAGAGTGTTACTGGTTGAGTCGTTCCCTTGGGTGATTATTTTTTCCCACAAGGCAGACCCTCTTAGATAAACAAAAGTGAATGAAGAACAAAATTTGTAACTCGATCAATCTTTGATAGCAAAAAAGAGAGAATGTACGCAAAAATGCCCCCACTCACACTCACACAATAGTTTGTTCAATTTTAAGCCCAAATCTAAGTGTGGAGGTGATTTCTTTGTCTTAACCCAAAGTCATGGAAAAAACCTTTTGATTCTCAAGATCGCTATAAAGTGCGAGAGAAGCGCATATGCCTTTTTCCAATGGTTTTAGCCTAAATAAGCCCTCACGAAAAACACAACTACACTTGTTCTTTTTAAATCCTCAAAGCAATATGCGAGTTCATTTTAGAGCACCAAATCACAAGTGAAAGACATTTGTTCAATTGTTTAATCCATAAACAAAATCTAGTAAGTTGTAGATCCTAAGATTCTTTTTAAATCCGTTTGCAAGAAATAAACAAAAAAAATCATTTTTAAACCCAAATGAAAGCTAGTGTTCTAAAGAAAGAAGAAGATGACAAATTCCTAAGGAAGTGTTAAACAAACACTTGAGTGTTTAAAAACACTTTGATTAGATAAGATATCATCACCATGCTCCTTCCTCCTTTGCTTTTGGCTTCTAACTTACAGAGAAAAATAGTTAAATTCTGGAAAAACACAGAAATTGAAAAGCAGAAAACAGAGGAAGAAGCAAATCATAAATTAAAACACATGCTAAAAATTTAATTTTTCCCTTTTACTGTCTTCCAACATCGCAATTCGTGAAGGCGTCGCTATTTTTTTCTCTCAGCGTCGCTCTTACAACGCTGCTTTACCAGTCAGCGGCGCTCTATGTCGGGACAGAGAGCACAATAGCGTCACTATTTTCGCCTAGTGTCGTAGTTTTTGAAAGCGTCGGAGTTTGAGAATTTTTCAAAACTTTTGCAGATCAGTGAGTCTAGTGGCGCAGTTTCAAATTTAAAATTTCTTGGCGGGATGAGTCCAGCAGCGGAGTTTATGTTCGTGTGGTGCTATATAGCGACACTGGCGAGCCCGCGGCACTAAAATGACGCTGACGAGCTCGCGACACTAAAAACAGCGACGCTAAGGAGCCCGCGTCGGAATTTCCTGTGTGTTAAGAAAATACAATTTTTTTGAAGAAATGTTAGAATTTATGATGTCTAGCCCTCCTTCTAATGCCAAATTGTGAACCCCCAATCTATGTACCTACAAAACAAAGAGATTAAACATCCTAAGTTAGATATTGCAAGTATAAACAAGGATTCCCCATAGAATCCATTTACAATTCAAACTAGGAATGGAAATATGCAAGAACATAATAAAAAATGATAAACCAAAAATGAATCCTAATTTAAATAGCAAACTCTTGATCCCATGGGGGAATTGGTGCCAATTTGATGTGAAAATTTGGCCCTTTCTCAATTCATATGATTGCAAGCTTCGATATGTAGACTTGATGATGAACTTTGACCCACTTTTGATGATGAATGATGAAGACTCCAAGCCAAATCTACAAAAGAACCTAGCTATGAACTCAATGGTGTGAAACTTGATAGATATTTGAGCATGGTAACTTTACTCAAATTATGGATGATGAAATGAGGAGAGGAGCTCTTCATTTATAGGATTTAAAGATGGATCAAAGCCCAAATTTGAGCAATGTGGGACTAACTTTCATCCAAGGATATGGTGCCACTTGTCAAGCTATGAATGGATGGTGGTTGTGCAAGATTTGGGGTTTGTGCCAATAAATGCCAATATTTGAAATTCAAATTTGTTGAAATGATATGTAAGAGGGAAGAGAAAATGCAATAAATGCCACTTGGCTCAAGGCAAAAGACATGTAAGAGATCTTAAATGCTTTGTTGGATGTACATGTTGACTTGGAATTTTTGAATTCAAATTGAGAGAATATTCCAAAAGATGCCATGTGAGGGAAAATAGGGATTTAATAAATGAATTAAATCTATTTTCATATGCAACTTGCATTATCTAGAGGATGTGACATAAGATGAGGTTAAATTAATCAAGGGTTAATTAATTTAACAGGAGATTTGATGATGTGACCTATTTGACTCAAATTTATGGATTTATTTAAATCAAATAAGAGAGGAATATGATAAGAGGCTAATTAAATAAAGTTTTTGATTTATTTAATTAAAATGGATGGTGTTAGATTAAATCAAATAAGGTTTTAATTTATTTAATTTAATGAATGGACTTTAGAGATTTAATCAAATAAATTGATTATTTAATTAAATAGGGATAATTAGATCAGATGGATTGATTTAATTAACAAGAGAAAGTGACTTAATCAGACAAAATGATTTATTTAATTAAGAGACAAATATTGATGAATTTAATCAGATAAGGGAATTTGATTAAATGGTTAGACCGAGGGATGATTTAGGAAGAAACGATGTTAGTAAGTCAAGATCGGATGCATGATGTCAATCAGTATATTTTCGATGTCTACAGTATATACTCCAAAGATAGTGGAAGTGTAGAGATATTTGTTGATATAGTCAGCAATGTAGTATATGGAAGAAAGATAATCAACCTGGTGTCTAAGTGTGATGTAGAGGCAAGTACACATATTCTGATGTGTTTACAATATGTTTACATTGATATTATTCCTATTTGGTGTACCACACATGGAAATATGTTGCAAAATTTTTGCTAAGGCACTCACAGTGTATACTCTAAGACAAAGTCATGGTATTTTGATTTGCATCCTTTTGCAAAGCAAGTTTTTGTCTTGTGGTTCAGAAGATAAGATAGTCGAGAAATGAAGGTGTTATATCCAAAAATTCATGTCATTACACCTTGTACATTGAAAGTTATAAGTGACAGAATTATAATTTGTGCTTTGGCAGAGAGAAGTATTGATGAAGGCCTATTGGAATGCTCTGCATTCCTCTGGTGAGATAGATGTGGTTGTGCGGACTTGGGAATATGCTCAGAAAGCTATATGGGTCCATCCTTGCAAGTCTCAGATGTTTTGGTGTACACCAATGCAACATTCTATGTTTTGAAGTGTTACAATGTATTTGAAATGCTCTATTTTCATTGGTACAATATGTTTCTCTTCTTGTGCCAACATTTGATAATTGATTACTTTAAAAGAAGGTTGAAGAGATTTTGTGCATATTCTCCATTGTTCTCATCTTGGTCCGTCTAAAGTTTTTGGTCTCTCCCCAGTGGTGTAAAGTTGAAGAATTGGTAGTTTTAGTGGTGTTGTCATTGTTTGGGCTGACAAAATTGTTTCCTTCATCTGTGGTTGGTCCTAATTAATTAATCTTGCTTTGGAGGATGTGTTAAAATGGTTTTTAGTCCTAATATGTTGTGTTGATCCACAACTCATTTTCTCTCCATATTGTATATGTTTGGAGCCGACTTGTGTGATATAATACGTTTCTTCAAAAGGTCATCTTGGAGCCAACCTAATCAAGGTTTTGAGTTGTTGCAAAGCATATTTATAAAAGATCAAAATTATTTGTGATGTGATCAGTGTATGTTGAATTGAGATTGTGCAAAGTGTTGAATATGAAGTGTGCAAAGCCAGTATGATGGATTAATTATGCGAAAAGGAATTACAACATCAACATATGTTGGATGCTTCTTTATAGCAGTTCATGTTCATATTTCTCATTATAATTTTCATGTATCTTGCCTTGAGATAGTGAGTCTTAGCAGGTCCTTGTATCTTACCTTAAGGTTGTGCATCTTAGTTTGCAAGTCCTAAGACAGTGAGTGTTAAACAACATTGTAATTTTTGTAAGCAATGAGCTTCATATATTGTGAGGTAACTCTCACCATGGTTTTTCCTTCATTGGATAAAAATCTTGGTGTCCTTGTGTTGTGCATGTTTTCATGTCTTATCTTCTTTCAGTCAATGTGATGTGATGTTTAATCTATAGATTTTTAATATATGCTGACTCACCCCCTCTCTCAGCACTACAATGTGTTCAACAATTGGTATCAAAGTTGAGTGCCATTGAGAAGCTTAATAGATGAGGTAGATCCTGCACTTGAACACATGGGATTTGTAGCAAAAATCAATTGTTTATTCTAGAATCGGATCTAGAGGCAATAGAACCTGAAGTTTCAAACATCAATCGAGAAGATTGTGAAGTAGATTTTGAAGAACTTCAGTCTGCTCTTGAAGATGTAGATGAAGCAAGAACACTAAATATCAAATATGAGTGCATGCTAGAAAAATCAAAGGAGAAAATTGTCAAATTGAGGACAAAAGTTAAAGAATCAAAAGAAGAAACTGATGAACTAAAACTCAAATAGGAGGAAATGGATGTGAGATTAAAGTCAAAGAAGCTGAAGATATGATCTCTAATTTAAAAGTAAAAATTGAAGAAGGCAAGAGGATTGAGGACTACTTGAATGCCAAACTCAATGATAAGATTGTTGAATGTTCAAAGCTTGAGGAAGCGATTGTCACTTTGCGAAAATAACTTGAAAAAGAAAAAGAGCAAATTGACAAGGGTCTAAAACTGAGAGGAGGTTCTGAAATTCTTTATGAATTGATTAACTCTCAAAAATCATGAAAAGAGAAATCTAGTTTCGGTTTTGAAAAGGGGAAAAGTCCCATAATCACTGCTTTTGCAAACTTGTATGATAACTTCAAGGTAGAAGGAAAGTTTGATATAAAGGAGGAGAATGCTGACGTTGAAGATTCTAAGAAGAATGCCTCCAAAAATACAAAGATAGATCAAGGTAACATGAAAGAAGGGGAATTCACTTGTGTCTAGAACAAGAAGAAGAATTTTAGGAAGCCTACTCCTAAGCAAACTGCTCCTACTCGGTTCAATGGTGATTGCTATGCTAATAAGATTGGTCATAAGGTTGTTGAATGTAGAAACAAGATGAGTCAAAACTCATTTACATCCCCAAGATACAATGTTATGATTTCTCAATGATTTCATGGTTAGTGCTATGCTTGCAATAAATTTGTCACAAAGCTAATGAATGCAAAAGTAAAGTGATGAGTAATAGTAATGCTATGCATTCTCAATCCTTCTATGGTTATTGCTACACATGCAACAAGTTTGATCATAGGACACTTGATTGTAGATCTAATGTGAGAAGAAGTAACTATGCTTCACAAACTATTATCATTTTCCACAATTGCAATAAACTAGGACACATTGCAAGATTCTGCAAGGGAAAGAATGTAAGACCTTTTGCTCCTCAAAAGAAGATTGACTCTAATCAACAAAAGAAGGTGATGAACAAAGTATGGTAGAAGAAGGAAGAAAGTGAAGCAAAGAATGAATGTGTACCTCAGTCAGGTGCAAATGGACCCTTCGATAACTAAAGAGATAGAGCATTATCTCAGGGGGAGTTTTCATTTGGAAACCCTTTAGCCCCTTGAAAAGAATAGTTTGCTGAAGATTTCAACATAAAAGATGAGTTGAATCAATTCCTTTGGTGTGCAAAATTGCTAAGCAAGAATGAATCTTCTGGTGATAATTCCAGGGGAAAAATAATGATTTGCGGAGGTGTGTTGAGCATTATTCTATCCCTATGATGACACATAGAAGTCCAATAAAAGGTTCACCTAACAAAGTATGAATGTATTTATGGTGGACAGTTAAGGATTTTGAAAATCCTTTTATATGGTTTTTGGATCACTTAATCTCATTTCAATGATGTCAAGTGTGTGCAAGAGCTAAGGGGGTGAAGAAGGTTCTTAGTGAGTTGCGTGCTAACCCTAATGGCAATATTCATAGGTATTTCTTTGGTTTTCTTGTAAAACCCTAGTTTTCAGATAGCGATATCATGGCTACACCAATTGTCATTGATGTTGTTGAGAAGCCAAGGCCAAAGTTCAAGAAACATCCATACATATCTAATGTGACTGACAAAGATGGATCATTCTCTCATGTTTTGATCAATGTGATTCATTCTAAAGATGTCTACATCTATATTCACTCTCAGCTAAGTAGGTACAATCATATGAAGATGGAAGAGTTTAGGTACAATAATCTCTTGGGTGATGATTTTCAGCTCAAATTGGAATATGTGAATGTGGAAGCACAGGGTTTAAATGTGTGGAAGGGTTTCCTTAATTTTTGCTTTGAAGACGAGTGGGTCAGAATTGCTTTGAGTCAGATTCATGAATATATCTTTTGGCTTGATCAACCCCACCTAATCACAAAAGAAGCTATCAAGGTTGTGACTGGATTGTGCTCCATTGGATCCATGCTAGCATTGAAGGCCGTAGAGAATGAAGAAGTCGTGAAGCTCATCGGATCTAAATTCAACAAAAGAACCCTAACTGTGGATGATATTTCTGACCTAGGGGTTCAGTATGCCATGATGGGCATTACATATAAGGTTTACTATGCAAATAGAGAAGGGTTTACTACCACCACTCGCCATCTTCATTGCTCTTCAAATGGTGAAGAAAGGAAAAGATTATGACCTTTGTGAGGTTTTGCAGTACCAATTGTTGGAAAATTTGCAAAAAACCAACGATATAATTTCCAATAAGGCACTTTGATTATTTGTCTTATGTTCTATTTCTTGAGGGAAATGCTTGGATTGAAGAGTGTGGTTTGGAGAAAGAATATTCCCGTTGCACATCAGATTAGGGATCACATGTGTAGCTTCTCATATACTAAACATTGTGACACAATGTTCTGGGGTTTCTTCAAAACATTTTAAAATGAAATGCAAAAGAGGGATAGGATAGCCTCAAAAGTTGTGGAATGATATAATAATGAAATTACTTTTATGGTAGATAAAGACAATTTCTATATGGAGGCAGTTGAGCCAAGAACCTCATGGATAACAAAGTTTCCCTATGAGGTCTCTAGACTTGACTAGGTTGCATATGTTGACATCTTTCTCAACAAACCTAAAGATCCCACTGTTGAGAGGTTTGGGACATATGATGAAATAACCAACAAGAAAATCAAGAAAAAGGTAGAAGAAAAGGTGGAGAAGAGTGTGGGGAAGATGATGTTCGAGTTAAAAAAGGTGTTTGGCTCTCTTGAGGGTCTTGCAGAAGCATCTCAAGCCACTATTGCTACACCAACTTCTAGAAGGACAAGTAAATCTGCCTCTACCACTACCACAACTTTCAGACCTACTCAAACATCTCCTAGTAGAAGAAGGGGTGCCATTGAAGTATTGACACAAACTAAGACTATAGAAAGGAAGAAACCAAGATCTAAATAGATGGAAAAAAGGGGGAAGATTGATCTGGTGAATGTGGATGATGATGAGGAAGATGAAGAAGAAGAAATGAAATCTTATGTATTGAGGAGAAGAAAGAAGAGAACACGACAAGGAGAAGAAGAAGAAACATCTAAAGAAGAAGATAAGGAAGAAGTAAAGAAAACAAATAAGGCTCCTCCAAAAAAACCTGAACATGAACCTCTACAACTTGAAGCTACTATCAATGCAATTGCACAACATGATGCACTAAAAGAAGTTGTTGCTCTTTATGATGAGATGTTCCCTATTGATAAAACCACAATTGAAAAGGCAGTAGTTATGTATATGAATAGCTTTAATATGGCTCTTAATGAAATCATTGATCAACTTTCGACAAGTTTGGTAGAAGTACTAAGTAACAAGAGGAATGGAGTTGTTGTAGAAGAAGCTAAGATAAGACAACCAACATTATAGAGAAGGTTGGTATATCTATTTCTCATGAAGAAAGGTTCAAATTATATCAGCATCAGGCACAAGAATTCAAAACCAAACAAAGGATAAACATTATAATGGTTAAAGATAAAGAAGAGATAGAAAGGATGGAGAAAGAAACAAAAGAAAAGATAGCTAAAATTCTTGAAGAAATGAAGAGGGTTGAGGTGACTGTTGATTCACAAGTACCTCTATAAATACATGATACTGATGTTGAAATAAGTGCACAAGTGTCTCCAGATGAATAAGAAAATGAAAATATGCCTCTTCCGAAAAATACAAATAAACAAAGTATATCTAGTCAGTAAGAAGTACAAGGAGCCTCCAAACTTCAAGAAGGTGGTGTTTCTAGTGTGCACAAAATGCAAGAAGTCTCTCATATAAAAATGGAAGATGTAGAAGAGAAAGAAGAGGAAAAAGAGAAAGAGAAAAATAATATACAAAATGAGGATACTGCTCCTCCGAAGAATAATAGTGCACAAGGTGCAGAAGATCATGGTGGAGTGTCCCTACTCTGGAGAACATTGATTCTAGCAAAGAACATAATATTATTCCTCTAAAGAATTCAAAGAGTAATGAGCTAAGGAAAAGATAGTTGAGAGGCAAGATGTTTCTATGGACATAGGTCAAAGTTCTTCACCTTCAGATTCTCTCAAGGACCTACTAGGAATGCAAATGCAGTTTCAACCTATGGTAACACGCCAACTTCTGCAGATTCCCACTCATGAGGGACAAGTTAATTTATCAAACATTTCTCCCCTCCATAAGTTACAATTTGGAGACATTCTGCATGCTTCCACAAGGAAGGAAATTCTACAAGAACATGTAAAGAATAGTGAATTGATTGATGATGCTATGAAGATCATTCAAGAAGGTTTACTAGAGGTAAACATTGATGCTTCCTTGCCTCTGGAACAAAATTTGAAACTTTTAATGGATTCTTTTAAATATCATTCCTCTCACATGGAGCAAAAGGCAGAGCAAGAGATGTTGAGAAAGATAAAAGATAAAAGTATGGTTGATGCATCCGACCGATGTGTCAATGCACACAAAAAATTGCAAGAGAATTTGAAGATGTTTAAGGATTGTGTTGATGAAGTCACTGCACTTCATCAATTCTATTTGAAATGGCCCAACTCCACCAAGAACATCAAAAGTCAAATTGACTCCATTGAGTCACATGTACTCAATAGGTTGAGTCCTATGATTTGTCAAAAGATAAGGGTGGATCAATATGAGCTCAAATAGAAAATCTTCATTTGCAGTTGACATTGCTTTGGGACAAAAAGAACAAATCAAGAAACATTTTGGTCAGTTAAGGGAAGCAGTCAACTTGAGACTTGCTTCATTATTTGGATTGCTTGATGAAGCAAAAAAAATTGGTCAAAAAATGAAAGCTTCAAAAAGTGTAGATGAGGCTGAGGACTTACATATGTAGTTTGAATGTCAAAATCACATTCTCACCTCAACAAAAGAAAATTGGGTTGCAACTTTGACATAGCTTAAGGTAATTTACAAGAATATTCTACCTTCCAAAGAAGTTGTAAAGGTGTAAATAAAATAATTTTGTCTTTGTACAATTTTGCGAAGAAGTGCAATATCTCTTTAAGTTTTTTGATTGACAATAATTTGTACATATCATCAATTTTGGGCATCTCCATCTTAGGGGGAGTATTGTTTATAGAAATCATACAATTTTGGGTTGTTACAAGTAGAAGATATTACGCCCTTTGCCCTTGATATTAAAAGGGGAGAGAATCCTTATAGATATATGTGGTGTTGTCATCAATGACAAAGGGGGAGATTGTTGGCAATAAGTGTTGTCATTGATGTCAACTCAAGATTGGTTGTCATCGATATCAAATGTGTATGTTGAATGTATGCTAAAGTTTGTATATACTCTAGAGATAGTGAAAGTGTAAAGATATTTGTTGATATAGTCAACAATCAGTATATGGAAGAATGATGATCAACCTGGTGTCTAAGTGTGATGTGGATGTAGGAACACATGTTTTGATGTGTTTACAATATGTTTACATTGATATTATTCCTATTTGGTGTACCACACATGGAGATGTGTTGCAGAAGTTTTGTTAAGGCACTCATAGTGTATACTTTAAAACAAAGTCATGGTATTTTGGTCTACATCCTTTCGAAAAAAAAAAAGCTTTTGTCTTACAGTTCAGAAGATAAGATAGTCGAGATGTGAAGGTGTTACATCCAAGAATTCATGTCATTACACCTTGTACAGTGAAAGTTATAAGTGATAGAGTTTTGGTCTTTGCTCTGGCAAAGAAAAGTATTGATGATATAATATGATTTTCAAAAGGTCATCTTGGAGCCGACCTAATCAAGCTTTTGAGTTGTTGTGGAGTATATTTATAGAAGATTAAAATCATTTGTAATGTGATCAGTGTATGGTAAATTAAGATTATGCAGAGTGTTGAATATGAAGTGTGCAAAGTCAGTATGATGGATTAGTTGTGCGAAAAAGGAATTGCAACATCAACATATGTTGGATGCTTCTTTATAGCACTTCATGTTCATATTTCTCATTATAATTTTCATGTATCCTATCTTGAGATAGTGAGTCTTAGGAGGTCCTTGTATCTTGCTCTAAGGTTGTGTGCATTAGTTTGCAAGTCCTAAGGCAGTGAACCTTAAACAACACTGTAATTTTTGTAAGTAATGAGCTTCATATATTGTGAGTTAACTCTCGCCGTGATTTTTCCCTCATTGGTTTTTCCACGTAAAAATCTTGGGGTCGTTGTGTTGTGCATTTTTTCATGTTTACTCTTCTTTCCGTCAATGTGATGTGATGTTTAATCTGCAAATGGGAATAGTTAATTTTTAATACATGTTGATTCATCCCCCCCTCCTTTCAGCACTACAGTGTGTTCAACACTAATTTCTTCGTGCATCCATGTTATTTTCTACCCTTAAGTTTTTTAGAAGATACCCCTTTATCAAAATCAAGTTAGTGTTCATGTGCACATATATCATCTATATTTTTGGGTTTGGCAATAATTATTTCTCTTTGTAGGTAACCAAACAAATCTCCTACATATTTAATTATCACATCTCAATCCATTATGTCCCTCCCAAGTTAAACTACTCAGCTTTTGAACTCACAGAAGTTTGAACTCAGTCCATTATGTCCTTCCCAAGTTAAGACTATAAAAGATTTCCCATAAGTGCTTCCTCCTTTCTGCATCATGCCATTTAGGCATGTTTGTAATTCTTTTGTGTAGCTTATATCTTTTCCATGTCTTGTTGCCCTACCATAGATTATGAAGAGTTCATTTTCCTCTCCAATCTATTTTTATTGCAATATCAACTTTTGGCATGCTTGCAATTTTAAATC
This sequence comes from Sequoia sempervirens, assembly GCA_007258455.2. NCBI lineage: Eukaryota > Viridiplantae > Streptophyta > Pinopsida > Cupressales > Cupressaceae > Sequoia > Sequoia sempervirens. Next base: position 134,060 of record VDFB02063995.1, read on the forward strand.
CTCCACATTCATTCTTCATAACATAATCCTCTTTTATGAGGTCTTCTCCTCAACTATCAAATATGGGACTTCCAAAGATCTCTATCTCTACTACTACATCTCAAATGCAGATTGCTTCGACAACTACATCTTGGGCCATGTTTAGTGATAAGTTTTGTTCCTCCTTCTTGCATTTTTTGAACTCATCCTTTGTCATTGTAATCATCAATATTTTCCCCTTCTTCGACGTAATGCAACTCAAAATCTTCATCCAATCCATCTATCTCTTCTCTCTCAAACTCTTTGCAAATCACATTTAAGGTCCTTCCATCCACTAATAATTCTACTAGCTCTTCAAGTGATTTATTTTTTTCCAATCATAACAGTTCTATCCCTCGGCTAATCATAGACTCTATGGCTTTCTTTTCTAAAAATAATGTTTGTTCACAAGGTGAGCATTTATTCCCATTAATCTTTTTCACCTTATCAAAATGCTTGAATGTCTTTGCTTCAATGGTCTTTTTCTTTTCTTTTCTATTATTGCTTGCTTCATACTACTCCAACATCCACTATAATTCCTTCAATTCAAACACCAATTTTTGGAGCCTCTTTTTCTTGTCTATTGTTTATTTTTTCCTCTTTATTTGTCTAATTTCTTCTTCTGCCTTGGTTATCCTCTTTTCCACATCATATAACTCCACCTCTACATCCATAACCATAACCATAGTTCTTCTTTGGGCTATTCAAAACTCTTCTCACAAATTCTCTATTCTCGGCATTTTAGAATGCTTTAATACCAAAATTGATGTTGACAAGCCTCTATTCTTGTAGATATTAACACCGTATCTAGTTCCTCTGATCCTAGAACTCATATTTTCATATTGAAAACTAGAACAAAAGGGTCATTACTCACAACCTTACTTTCTTAGAGTAAAAATGATTACATAAAGACTCAAAACCATCTAATAACTCAAAATTGAATTAAAAAAGATGTGGAGAAAATATGTTTAGAATAGAACGTGCAACTCTGAATATTACAACTCAAAAATCAGCAGCCAATTTCCAACCAAAACTGTGTTTCTTGAAGAAAGGAAAATATGTACCAATCATCAAAATTCCCCCCTATCATCTAGCAATGCACTCTTAAAAACAAAGAGGAAAATCTTAAAAAAAAATGAAAAGCACTAAAGGGCCACTATGCCAGCTAACCAACAACAGTTACAAACTAAATCCTAAAAATATCAAAGCAATAAGGAACGGATGACTGGTGAGACCCATGCAAAAAAAGGCAGTTCGTAGTTTTTGCTCCTATAAATGGGCTTCAGCCCAATCTTCAATGTAAGTGAACCCTAAGCTATTTCTAAGGATTATTATGACTATCAAAACAAAGGATTTCTGAAAAGCTCAGAATCTTCTTTTTTTTTCATGAATAGTGTGTCTATTTTACCAATTATAAAATAGTGTTCATGTATTCACAAAAAAAGGTAGGTGGAAATAATCATACTCCTAGAGTCCATATGGGGCTACAGCTTGGAATATAAAAACATAAAACATAACAACAATAAATATCAGCTGCTAAGCAGCAAGAATACGAGCAGAAGGTGGAGGAGGATCCTAGTCATCCGACTTACCCCATACATTAGTGGGGTCCAAAGTGTCAATGGGAGATTCTCATCCATCATTACCATCTTTTAACATTATTTCCTTGATTATCTTCATTAGCCACATGAACAAGAGAAAAACCAAGACTCGGCCAAGAAAATTTGCCGGAATAAAGAATTTGAGCAACCAGATTTGAATTAGTCAATAGCAATTAACCTCACCACCTTGCAAGGAGATGGCTTCGTGCAATGTGAACTGTCCTTGCTTTCCATGACCATATATGAGTGAAATTAACCTGGATAAAATATAAATTTGTTAGGCCCAAATAGCAGACCTGAAAGGACAAAAGATTGTAGAATTATCTGGACAAGACGTCCATATAAATAAAAAAGTAAGTGTAAATGACAATGAAGATATGATCAAGACATGCACTCCCTGTATCCAAGTGTTGGCTTGACTGTAAGCTCTTCTCTACAACTTCCTGATGGCTGAGAAGATTTCCATATTCATCAAGTATTCTCTCTTTTCACAATTCTCATTCTTTTGCTAATTCCTCCAACTTTTCACTGCAGAGATGTACAGGCTTCCTGAAAAACAATTGAATGTCAATACTAATCAATCATATCATACGACAGGACATTATCATTTCATCAGATCAAAATCATGATCTAGCCCTTCAACCAATCAGAAGCAAGTAAAGTCTGATTCCTTCTACCACTGCAAGTCTAGCAACTTGCACCTTGTTATAGCTTGCTTTAGTTGGCATAACCAACAATCTCTGCAAGAACACTCTCCATGTTTGAAATGATGGAAACAATATGCATCTTTCACAACAATTTCTCTAACAGCAATCTTTGAGATAGATTTGGTTGCAGTATGGCAGTCACCAATCACTTGAAGGTTCGTGACAACTTTAATACTTGTTCCATCATATCATAAGACATGACATTATCATTTCATCAGATCAAAATCATGATCTAGCCCTTCAACCAATCAGAAGCAACAGTTTTTAGAAATTGGAAGTAAAGCCCGATTTCTTCTACCACTGCAAGTCTGGCAACTTGCACCTTGTTACAGCTTTCTTTAGTTGGCAGAACCAATAATCTCTGTAAGACACTCCATGTTTGAAATGATGGAAACAGTATGCACCTTTCACAACAATTTCTCTAGCAGCAATCTTTGAGATAGATTTGGCTACAGTGGCAGTCACCAATCACTTGAAGGTTCTTGACAACTCTAATACTTGTACCAGGGGGCATGTTTAACAATCTGAATGCAATTGCCAGCTGCTCACTATGGTAGGAAACGAGTAATTCCTTCTCATCCTCCTCCACATCATTCAATATGACTATCTGAAATATAACCTGCTGTCTTCATCTCCCAAGACAATTTCTCCAACTCTGAATAGACCTCCTATGTTTGTGGGTGTGATCTGTCTCCCACACAAAATGCATGCGCCCTTTTATGGACTTCAATCCAACTGCATCCAGGTTTCTTTGCAACTCCTCTGTCTTTCATCAATTTCCTTAGCTTTTGAGAATCAGCCCATCTTCCAGCTTCTGCATTAATGTTTGAAAGAAGAACATAAGGCGCAGCATTTTGAGGATCCAACTCAAAAAGAAGTGTTGCCACAAATTCTCCTAGCCCTATATTCTTATGTGATCTACAAGCGCCAAGCAAACACATCCACACAACCACATCAGGTTTTATTGGCATTTTGATGATGAAGTTTAGGGTTTCCTCAAGACGGCCAGCCCGGCCAAGAAGATCAACTATGCATACATAATGCTCCACTGTGGGTTTGATACCATAAAAGTCACTCATCTGATCAAAATATTTACAGCCATCATCCAATACACCTCCATGACAGCAAGCAAATAAAACACAAATGAAGCTTACATGATCAGGATTGACACCAGATTGCTTCATTAATTCAAAGAGTTTCAGGGCATCCATTCTATAGCCATGCATGGCATATCCTGCTATCATTGCATTCCATGAAACTACACCTGGATGATGCATATTGTCAAACAATTCACGTGACTTATGTATACTCCCACATTTAGCATACATATCAATTAGGGTGGTTACAACCACATCAGATAAAAATCCATTTTCAATTATTTTTTGATGGATCTCCATACCCTGGTCGAAAGATCCAAGTTTTGCACAAGATGGGAGAATGCTCACAAAGGTTGATGAGTCTGGCTTTACATCTAAAAATTGCATTTGCTTAAAAATCTCCAAGGCTTTTTCAACAAGACCATTTTGAGCATATCCTACAATTATGGCATTCCATGAGGCTACATCATGTTGAGATATTTTGTTAAACAATTTGTGTGCCTTTTCTATGATACCACATTTTGCATACATGTCTATCAGGGCAGTAACGACTTTAACGTCTGACAGAAATCCGCTTTTGACTGTTATTTGATGGATTTCTGTAGCCTTTTCCAAAGCTCCAAGTTTGGAACAAGCTGGAAGAATGCTGGCAAATGTTGATGAGTCTGGCTTGACACCTACCAATTGCATTTGCTTAAAAGCCTCCAGCGCATTATCAACAAGCCCATTTTGTGCATATCCTACAATCATTGCGTTCCATGATGCCACATCCCATTGAGACATTTTGCCAAACAGATTACATGTCTTATCCATACTGCCAGTCTTTGCATACATGTCTATCAATGCCGTCACTACTGTATCACAAAAACAATCATTTTCAATTACTTTTTGATGAATTTCCATTCCCTGTTCTAGAACTCCAAGTTTTGCACAAGCCGGAAGGATGCTCGCAAAGGTCAAAGAGTCTGGCTTTACACCAGCCAATTGCATTTGCTTAAAAATATCCAAGGCTTTATCAACAAGCCCATTTTGTGAATACCCAGCAATGATTGCAGTCCATGACGCTGCATCCCGTTGAGGCATGCTGTTGAATAAATCAAGTGCCTTATGTATTCTTCCACATTTTGCATACATATCTATCAGGGCAGTCACAACTACAACATCTGACAAAAAACCATTTTCCATTATTGTTTGATGGATTTCCATACCATTTACCAAAGCTCCAACCGTGGAACATGCTGGGAGGATACTGGCAAATGTTGCCGAGTTTGGCTTTACACCTGCCAGTTGCATTTGCTTAAAACAATTCAACGCTTTTTCAGCAAACCCATTTTGAGCATATCCGGCAATGATTGCAGTCCATGTGACAACGGTTCTTTGAAGCATTTTGTCAAACAGTTCGTGTGCCTTTTGTATGCTTCCACATTTTGCATACATGTCTATCAGGGCATTTGAAACTACATCTGATAATATTTTGCTTTCAATTAACTTTTGATGGATCTCCATACCGTATTCCAAAATTCCTATTGTGGTACATGCTGGGAGGATGCTGGCAAAGGTTGCTGAATTTGGTTTTACACCTGCTGATGGCATTTGCTTAAAAATCTCCAATGCTTTTTCAACAAACCCATTTTGTGCACATCCTGCAATGATTGCAGTCCAAGAGACCACATTTTTCTGAGGCATTTCTTCGAAAATCCTTAAAGCCTCGTCAAGAAAACCATTTTGTGCATATCCTGTAATCATCGCATTCCTGGAGACCATGTCTGCATTAGCCATGTTCTCAAACAGTTTGAGTGCCTTCTGTATGCTTCCACATTTTGCATACAAGTCTACCAGTGAATTCACAATTACAACATCTGACAGAAATCCACTTTCGATTATTTTTTGATGAACTTCCATACCCTTTTCCATAGCTCCTGTTTTGGCACATGCCGTAAGGATATTGGAAAAGGTTGCTGAGTTTGGTTTTACATTTGCCAGTTGCATTTCCTTAAAAATTTCCAAGGCATTTCCAACAAGCCCATTTTGTGTATATCCAGCAATGATTGCAGTCCATGAGATAACATTCCTTTGAAGCATATTATCAAACAAATCACGTGCCTTCTGCATGCTTCCACATTTTGCATACATGTTTATCAAGGCATTCGAAACCATAACATTAGGCAAAACTCTTTTGTTGGTTATTTGTTTATGGATCTCCATACCCTGCTCCAGAGCTCTCATTTTGGCACACCCCGGAAGAATGCTGGCATAAGTTGCTGAGTTTGGCTTTACATCTGAATACTGCATTTGCTTGAACATCTCCAGGGCTTCTTCAACATACCCATTTTGCGCATATCCAGCAATTATTGCATTCCATGAAACCAAATCAGGTTGCGGCATTTCTTCAAAAAGTTGCAGAGCCTCGTCAAGAGCAGCGTTCTGTGCATATGCTGTAATCATTGCATTCCAGGAAACCATGTCTACGTAAGGCATTTTGTCAAACAGTTCGCGTGCCTTTTCCATGTTACCCCATTTTGCATACATACCCATCAAGGTATTCACCACGGTAACTTCAGACTGAAAGCCACATCTTGTTATCTTTCCATGGATCTGCAAACCATGTTTTACAGATGCCACGTCCGAACACACGGAGAGAATAGTGGAAAAAGTGAACTTATCTGGTTTAACCGCTGTTGGCTGCATTTGGCGAAACAGTGTGAATGCCTCCTGAGGAAATCCATGTCTTCTGTAAGCCGCAATTATCATATTCCATGAGAAGACGTTCGGTTCAGTCATGTCGTCGAAAACGTGACGAGCATCCACCAAACTTCCGCACTTGTCATACACGTTGATAAGTGTATTCTGTAAAATTGGGTTTTCGGCAAATGTAAAACCTCTGCTGTTGATGTGAGAGTGGATTTTCTTGCCCTCTGAAAGGGCTTTCTTGGAAATACAGGCCTGCAATAGTTGAAGATATGTAGAAGACTTTACAGGATTGTACGTAGTAAATAGAATGTGAAGGGCTTCATTCAAATAACCATCCTTACAGAGTGCTCTGAGCTTCAGATTGAAATGGGAATTGGACGACATTATATGAATGTATGCTGTCATTCATCCACCACACGAAAAAACCATTCTTAGTGGGACATTCGGATTTCTTGAACGTTCCATTGTGAGACTCTTATTTTGATCTCAGTTTCTTGAGATTTTAGGATTTTGAAGAAGAGTATTACAGAGAGTTTTGATGGGATTTATTTACACGGAGTTATATTTTTGCTCAAACAGTGTTTCTTTACATGTCTCTAATGGTGAAATTTGCAAGGTTCCCCATGCCAATTCCCAGTTAGTTTTGAGACCATTTCAATGAAATACGTTAATGCAATTATTACATATTGGAGATGGCCTACTCTTCTATAATGTTTCCATTCAATTCTTTGAATTAAAAATTCTGGACAAAAGTCTTACAGTTTATATTTTATTTTTTTATTTTAAATAATTGTAAAAATTTCATTTATCTTTTTTTATTGAGTTAAATTAAAAATAGTTAATGCAAAATTTAATTTTTTCTTTAGATTATATATCTTAATACATTTAATTCATTGAGTCAAATATCAATTATATTAATGACATAATTATTATTGGATACATCATAAATTTTGATCTTATTGTAATAGAATTTGTAGTGTTCATTTCATTTATCTTTTCACCATCTGCTTTCTCTTTAACACCTTGTAATAGAATTTGCAATGCCCATTTATTGAAGAAGAGCATAAGTCCACCAAGTTTAGAGAGTGGTAGGAGTAGTAGTTCCAAATGGGTGGAGGGCAAGTATATGAGCTTTGTTATGGGTGCATAGGCATCTATTAGTTTAGAAAAAAGTAGTATGCAAGGTTTTTTACTACACTAATTGAGCTGAATATCTTTTCCCTTTTGGCTTGAACAACAATGATGTCTTGTGACTTGTTACTATGCACATAAATATTGCAAACCCATATGCAAAAACATTAAAAACCAATTAAAGACAACAACCTAAACCTTGAATTGATATTTGTGGCTACAATCAAATACTAAAAAGTCTTACAAGTTTTCAAAATAGCACAAGTTGATAGATTTAATATGAATTTATTTGATGTGCATGGAAGCAACACAATATTAAAAGCACTTACTCCATCAAATTCATCATTAGTGTTTGAGTCCACATCATGCATGTGCCTTGTGTGAAGTTCATTGTTATCAAATTCAACAATTTCATAATCAACTACCATGTAATCAAGGTTTATGCCATCTTGCACTACTTTAGAGAAACCTCTAAAGGATCCAATGCATTAGGTCACATGATCAAAGGTCAGATAACCATGACTAAATCTCATCTTTCCCATATACTAGATATTGCATTCATTATATAGTTGATATTCTGCAAGCATTGGATTTTATACCTTAAATATCCAAATGATGGGTCCAATAGGGATACCCAAAACATCATAAATTAAAGACAATACATAGGTAGATTGAAGGCTCTTAACAATATAATTTGTTGTGAACAAATCACTCCCAAAGCAAACATTAACTTAGCTTTTTCCTCTTGAATTACAACAACATACAACTAAATCCAATGACCACTCTTATGCAAAAGAAGATGCATTTCATATACTTTATGTATCCCTTATAATTTCACAAGTATATTCAGATTTTGAAAATTGTTAGACAAAGCTTCCCAAAACAATTTATGGGCGATTTTAAAGAGTTAATCTTTTAAGGATTTCACATCATAAAATAGGAGAGCATCTAACACATTATATTTGTCATATTACAACCCTGTAGCTTCTATTCATTCTATAATTAATTCTCTTTATTCTTTTCCCTATTTTATCACTCTGTCCGATTTTAATTTTGGATTTTGATTTGTATTTTTTAATATATTTTTAAAATTCAAACATTTAATTGTGTTTAATAAGTGATGATTCCACAAAAAAGTTTGGAAGTTTTATTTTTGTGAGCATCACTTGAACAATCAATTTTTTTCTTTCTATTTCACTATCTTGGATGCTAAAATGTCTATAATACAACCCCTTAAATAAGTGATAAATGACAAATGTATTTGAGCTAGCTTTGCACTTAGTGAAAATTGAATATGTTCAAATTTGAGAATGGCTAGTCTAAATGATTCCGCTAACTAAATCTTTAAACTAATTATCTAGTACTTGAGAAAATATTATTTATTATTTTTTTATTGATTCATCTTAGCGAAAATTTGATGTATAGATGAAATTATTGTTATTTTTTTACTTTCATCAATTGAATTTATATATTATGGAAAAAGTAAAATCTAATATCTATTTTAATATAAATATATATATATAAATCTTTTATAAAAGATCTTGGAAATCTTCTCAATCAACTTTAAGCACATAATAATAAAGTGTTTTCCTATCTATGGACCTACATAATTAAAGTAGGCTATGGTTGAACTAGTGTTATTGAATAGCTATGGTGACGACACATTGATTTTGTTAGATATGAGGGATAAGTAGAAATTAAAATAAGAAATATTGGTGTTTCATAAATCATTGTGTCAAATTATGTTTGACTTCTAGTGGGCTTTATACATTTTGGTCTTGTTATCTCCATCATAGATAACTGATACGATACATTTCCTAACGGGTTTCCCTCAACCAAAGTTTGCATATGTATTTTCCTCCCTCATTCCTATGCATCTCTCGTGTGTTTGAAGTTGAAAAATCTAAGAAAATTTTAAGTGGGATATTTTTTGGTCATTTCCCTAAGTTTGGGTAGGTTTTCGGACTTCAAGATTTTCAGAGTTTCCCTTCCAAACATACATTTTTTCCTAGCTTTGCCATTTCTTCTAATTCTAACTTCACCCCTTTCCTTGTTGATATTTCAAAGTTATCCATCCTAATATCCCTTTAACTTGTTCCCTACCCTTTTCCTTATCCTTTTCAAAGTTTTGAACTTTCCCTTACCCAAGTACCCTTTTCATGATTTCTTGACCTTTGAAACCTTGACTTCTATCCCTTTTAACCAAGTATATTTTGTTAGAGTTTTGGCCTTCCTCCTTTGTGGGTACTTATTACGAGGTATCTCTAGACCCCAAACACTAACACCATTTTCTTTGTTATTTCATTTAGAATGCATGTTCAATAATGTCACCTCAAGTCATATTTCATGTGTTTACCCCTCGTTGATTCATTACAATATTTTTTATTTATTTTTTCTAATTTTAGCTTCTAATTTTTTTAGAGTCTCCCTCCTTATCCATTACCCATCCATCCCGCTATTATTTTTTCCATATTTTTCAAATCTTCCAACCTCCTCTAGTCTCATTGTAGCTCTAGGACCTCCTAGCTTGCATTCATATTTATATTTCCATCAAACTACCAACTTGAATAGCTTTGTGTCATTATGTTTTGAAATATTTACACTACGAGTTCCCAATTTTTTTTAATCCATTTGTGTAAATAGTAGGTTTATATTAATATCCACTTTTCATTATATCCTTTAGAACTCACCTTAGCTCCATTGAAGTCTAGAGCCTCATAGTTACATATTAATAGGGCTATATCAATTATTTTTAGTTCTACATGTTTTTTGTGTTTTTGGCTCACCATTTATTTTCCTTTTATTCAACCTCCACCAAATTGTAAGAATATATAAAAACCTAGTGTTAGTAAATTTCTTTCTCAACTTTATCATATTTAATCATTTTAATTCTTTTTTTAGTTTTTCCAAATTCTTATCTTAGTCTAGTCTATTAGTTAGAATTTCTTGCATTCTAGTTATCAAAATATAATTTATTTATTTAAATAGTTGTTTAAGTTGATTTAGCCAACTTTTATAGATTATTATATAAATCCAATCCAATTAAGATCTCACAAGATTAAATACAATTTAGTTTCAAGTTTAAGTCTTGAATGAAGAAAATGATGATATATACACTTCTAGAATTCTTTGTTATACTATTTATGCAATAATATAAAGTGCATGATTACTTAAATAATTATAAGATCAAAATCTAATTTGAATACATTATTTAATTCTTAAACCAATAAAATCAAGTTAAAAAATCTAGTGCATATCAAGAATGAAATTACAATGCATATAATCATTTCTATGATTTACCACATTTCATCACATCATGTACATGTATGTTTAATCAAATCACATTAAGTCCATATAACACTTGTGTAGAATGGGGAAAAATAGGTTTGAAAGCTTGAAACTTGCACAACAACCACCAAACTATTAGTATCAAGGCAAAATTCTCAATGCAAATAATAGAAAAAAATGAGCATAAAATAATTGAAATTAAAACAAATCAAACTAATTACACCTCTTATGTCATAATTGAATCACTTCTTTTTCCCTTCTCCTCTTTTCTTTGAAAGATTTTAAAGTGTTGCTCTCAGATTTTTGGAGTGCACTATGGATTGCTTAAGACGATAATGGTGGAAAAGATTCAAAGATGGTGGTTCTAGAAAAATGGATATTGAAGCTCAAATTTATAGATGAAGTGGTGGTGAAATGAACAGACAAGATCGAGAGAGGAATGAACTATCAAGATCACATGAGACAAAATCCATAGGAAACTTGCTCATTTTTAGATTCAAAATTAGTGTCGTGTGATAGGGGAAATTAGTGGAATGGAAGAAAAATTAGTGGGTGGAAGAAGATCAATAAAATTAGTGGGAATTTGTAAGATCAAATTTCAAAATTAGTGGAAATGGAAGAGTTAGATTTCAAAAATCATGTGGAGATGTGTAAGAGTTGAACTTTTGAAAATTAAAAATAAATGAAAAATCATTTATCTTCAAAACCACACAAATAAATAAATAAATAAATAAATAAATAAATAAATAATTATAGACTAAAAATTAGGTTAGTGAGATTAAATAAATAAAAATATTTATTTAATCTATGACAATGTTAGGAATTAAATGATTAGACAACAATTATTTAGTTAGATGGATAATGAAATGGAATATATTAGAATAATTAAATAAATAATATTTAATTATGTGCATGTAAAGGAGAAGATGAAGATTAGGGTTTAGAAGAAATTAGGGTTAAACGGGAAAATTAGTTAGAAAATGTTCTCACAGACTTTGGACAATTTTAAGTGTACATGTTACCTCTCTTTGAGACATTGTGATTTTTAGCATTGTCTCAAAGAAAAATTAAGAATTTTTTAAAATCAATTCTTGCCCCAACATACCCCATTGAAAGCAAGATAATGATGCCCCCTCGAGAAATTTGGTGAAAAATCCAAAAAAGAGGAAAATTCTTCGATAAGATAGAAGAAAATGTTGGCTAGAAGAAAAGTTTAGTAAGAAATGAAGAATAGTTAGCTTGAGTGATATGAGATGCAGAGAAGATTGATAGAAGAATTGTTATCTAGAAGAATAGGTTAGTGAGAAGGGAATAATAGTTAGTAATATGAATGGGTGAAGAAAGGGAAATGATGAATAAGTCGTCATGAGCCTTGATAAGTTCACATATATCATCATTGAGAATTTTTTTATTGCAAGGGGATGACGTACACCGAGGTATGGAAAAACATGGTGCCAAATGTGATCCCTTTGCGTAAACAGACACATTGCAGACATGAAGTGTCATGAATTAGACTAGGAATTTAGTTGCCCCTGCCATATTGTCAAGACAAACCACAAACAAAAAACATCATGATCCATCCTCACTTCTCTAATCACTTGTAGATATCCTCGAGTAGAATAGGAACATGAAAAAAGATAAGACTAACTAGACCAAATGAATCAACAACCATTTAGATCTTCTTGCCAAAGATAGAAAATGATAGAAAAAGTGTCCAATTTCAAGAATGAAGCACCTTGTATAAGATGCCTACTCTGGTTTCAAGGAATGCAATAATGTATTATAAGACAAAATACCATAGAAAAAGATGAAGATAGATGATGGAGACAGGTGATAAAGACATGTAATTGATCAATTATAATTGAAGGATAGCTTGATAGTTTTTCTATTATCGTTTGATTTGTTAAGCTCAATGTTTTGTGTAAGTTGTTCTATTTGTGTCTAGACCAAGTGTCAGTTTCAACAAAGAGAAAGTTTATTAGGTTGTATTTGTGATGGTAGTTTATTACGAGAGACAAATTTCTTTATTATGGAAGCTATACTATGAGGACTATGATAAATTCATGTGAAAGATACACACAAGCAAGTGAGAAAGCATGCACAAGGATACAAAGACAAACATGATCTTGTCCCTAGTCAAGCTAAAAGCCAATTGATTGATAATAAGTTGATGATTGATATGATAATTGATAGATTGATAGATTAATTGATTGATATGGGAAGGACACATCCTAAATACAATGCAAGGATTCCAAAGATATATCCTGATAATGACAATGTGACTAAAAGATCAAGGTTTGTAGCAAGGTTGGGAACAAAACCAAGGAATGTTTTAGATGACGTGTTAGATTGCATAGAAAGTTTTCATGAATTAGGATCATTGCATTTGAAATGACTAGCCTTAGGGTAAGGTGGGATTACAGAGGGATATTGGATAAGTGGATTGGAAGCTTTAGAACCAATGGCAAGGGAAAACCAAGTTTTGTGATAAGGGCAAAAGGATAATGGACTACTTTGGTAAATGATATGAGACATGAGGATTAATGGATGGAGGATTTAGTATATGATCTCCAAGGATTGTGTCGCATAGGAATAATATGTTTTCTTTGAGATATCGGGTTTGGATAGTGTTATGTAGGTAATGACATGATATTTGATGGATAGCATATGACCAAAGGATTGACATGTTTTAAGAGTTTTCCAAAGCATGATTTATGTTTGTTCCCCAATCCTTATCAAGATTAAGGTAAGTAGGGAAGATGGATGAAAATGATATGGATTGGTTGGATGGATGGAAGTGTCATGGGAAAGGTAGGGTAGATGAGATAGCTTGCCCCCCAAGTATAATGGTGCACACAAATAATTTGTTTTACACATGATGCCTATTTGCCAGGCTTTCATCATGGTACTTATCTAAAGCACCACCGAAGTGGTGTTCAATATTAGATGAATTTTTCTCTTTTCTATTTTTTTTTGTCACACAAGACACTTGTTTTCCAGGTTTTCATCATTGACGTGAATTTTTTTTCTTTTAATTTTTTTTTTAATTTTTTAATTTTTTATATTTCTAGATGGCCTTGATATTTTATATGATCATTGTTTGGTTTGAATCCTTTGATGGTGCTAATGTAGAAACTAGTGCCATGATATGCTAGTAGTGACCCTTATAGAGTAGTTGCCTTGTGAGGATCATGGTGCTTGCATACAACTGATGGATACCATTTTGATCATTTCTGATACTAGGGTTGGCCTTATTGGAATACACATGTCACACGTGGTAACGTTCCATGAGAGTCCTTATGATAAAGAGATGCTGCCAAGATGTGACGGATTTGTGAAGTAGGATTTTTAGACTTCATATGAGATATAGGATTATGATTAGTGATGGTAGATGTGGATGAATTATTTGGAAGTTTGGATGTAGGGATTTTTATTTTCCAAACTTGGGGTAGTGGATGATGGAGTTTTGATTTTTGATTGGGATAATGTTTGGAACCAACACTTTTGTATGCCTTGCATGATGACCATTTTGAAGGAGGTGGACATTTCTTATATGTGGGATTTTCTTATATGTGGGATACCTATTTTCTTATGGCTCCATATTTTGATTGAATATTGGATTTGGATTTTTTTCATTACTTGATCCATTTTCTTTGGGATCCATTTTAACTTCATTTGTCCACTTGAATTTTTCTTAGTTCAATGGCCTTTGACATTTGATTTTGAACTTCAAATTTGTAAGAATTTTCTTTTTCTTGGTTCCAAATGGAAGGCTTAAGATATTGGGAATGATGGTTTATGGTATGGATAGGAGTGTTGATAGCAACCTTATGACAAAGACTACACGATGCTTGTATCAAATAAAGTTTCCCCCAATATTGTGGAGGGATCACTAACATCATTTGATTTGTTGATTGAAGAATAACCAAGACCTTGATGTCAAATATTTTCATGAAGTTGTATTGGTTCTAGAATGCTTTGCTCATGTAGGCCTAATCCTCTTCCTTGATATTGTATATTATGAAAAATTCTATTTGCGATGAGGTATTTGTTGTTTTGAAAGCAAGATGCTAACCCATCATTGTGTAGCTAGAAACCATGAACATTTGGTATTTTTTAATCTACAAGAAATCCTAATTTGATAAAAGTAGATGATCCTAGTTGGTAGAATATTGTGGCTTTAACCTCTATCATGCTTGTTTCCTCCTGATCTTTTGGCATGTCAATTTGATCCATGGTAGCTTTTTTATCTTCTTGTTTGCTTTGATCTATAGTAGCTTCTTTATATTCTTCTTTGATTTGATCTTTAGTAGCTTCTATATGTTCTTCTTTGATTTGATCTGAAGTAGGTTTTGTATGCTCTTCTTTGATTTGATCCATGTCATTTATTTGATTATCTATGTGTCCAAGGGAGGAAAGTGTCTCATCTTAGGAAATGGAAATGGTTTGAGTTTGAATAGGATCAAGTTTAATTTTATGATCATAGATGGTATGGAGGTCGATGAGGTGATCATATTGGATTTTTCATTAATCGTAAGTTCTAAGATAGGCTTATCTAGGATGTCATGAGTAGAAATGGGATTTTGATCAAAGATTGGATTAACCTGGACATCATGATCATCTAGAGGGGTTTCTTGGACAGACTCAAGGATAGGTTCATGATCATGGGTTGGTTTATCATGGATGTTATGAATAGGATATTGATCAAGGATTGATTTAACTTATATATCATAATGATTTATAGGGAATTTTTGGGTAAATTGATCTTGATTTTTCTTGGAGTTTCTTTCATCATGCTTTGGGTTTTTCTCTTGACATGGATCTAATGTTTTAGGAAAAATAAGTTGATCTTGGAAAATGATACTAGGATTTTCTTGATTGAACTCAGGATTTTGGCATGGCAATAATGGAGCTTCTATAAGAAAGTATTTTTTGAGATTGGTAGGTGATGAAGGGCATGATGGTGGAAGAGGGTTGGATGGTGAAAGAGGGTTAGATGGGGTAAGATTAGCAATGCGATGAGATTTTCCAACTTTATTTTGAGATAAATCCTTTGCTAGTAGTCCTTGAAGATCATTACTAGATGTGTTTTTATTGGATGGAATGGATTGGGATGGAGTGGATGGAAATAGTTTAGTGGATAAAGGATTATGAGAAGAGGTGGTGGCTATAATAATTTGTTGGTTTTCCCTTGGAATATGTTCAACAATGATTCTACCTTGGTTAATAAGGTCTTGTATGATGATCTTGAGTCTAGAGCAAGAAGAAGTTTTATGCTCTTTGTGCCTGTGGAATTCACAAAATGCATTATCATTCCACTAATATGGTTTATTAGGGCCAGGGTCATAATTTTTGGCTTCATGGAATTAAATAACATTATACCGCAATAACTTCTTTAAGATTGATTCGATTGGTTCCCCTAGAGGGGTAAATTGTCATTTCAAAGGAAGATTAGGTCTAAGGGGACCACGTTGATAATTTTTTTGAATAGCATTGGTCGGTTGTGAAGGAATTGGTGATGGATGAGTTTTGGTAGGTTGTGCATAACCTTGTGGCTAGTTGTGGTTGGGTTGTTGGTATGAATGAGAGATAGAGGGATGACTAGGGGTTGTAGGTTGTTGGAAAGGAGGTTGGATTGTTGGGGATTTTTGGTATGAAGGGTTGGGAGGTATGTGTGTACTTATAGAAATGGGATAAGGATATATTTCCTCCATTGTGCATTTCTTTTTAAGTCTAAAGGATTCTAGATCAACCACCTATTGTGTCAAGGATTGAATTTTTTGTAATAACATTTCTTGTCTTGTCAATGATTGCATTGAAATGGTATTTTCTTGAGCATTGTAGTTTAATTTGGCATGGGACCCATGGCTGGGTTTAGGTTTTGATAATTTTGTGCTTGATAAATATGTGTGTTGTTTTGATTTTAAGCATGTTCAAATATTGATATTGTGTGAATATTGGGATTGATGTGAATGTGTGAGTAGATCCTTGGTAAGGAAAAACAATCAAAGACTTTTTTGGGTTTTTCTTTTTTCTTTTTTTTTTAAATTTTTTTGAAGTTTTATGTTTTTTTTTTGGATTTTTGATGTTTTAAAATGATTATGCAAATGAATGGTGATAGATGATGTATGAGGAAAATGATGATAAGTGAGGTACAATTATGGTTTTTGATTTCAACCTTGAAATATAATGGTTAACCAAAGTAACCAAAAGGGATATCTAAATCTCCAAAAGATAGTGGTGAAGAAGCTAATAGACAGGGGTTAACCTTAAACTAGACTTATGAGTTTAAAGCCAACTGTTGATGAAGAGACAAAAAGACAAGAGATCAAGACACCCTAAAAGATGAGAAAGGTTGAGCCAAAATCTAACTAGGGTAAAATCTATAGTGGATGATTGGTGAATGATAATGGGATATGAATAGTAATATACCTAAGTGTTCTCAAGAGAAGCCTAGAATCTCAAAAGATGAAGACAAGAGACTAGTCAAACCTAAAGTAGACTTGTGAATTTAGAGAAACTATTAGACAAGACAATGAGAGTTGGATGAAATTCAAAGTCACCTTAAAGAGGTAACTATGATCTCGAGATGATGGTTGGATTAGTGTAGGATTTATGAGTGATTGGATGAATGATTGGATGAAGTTTTGACCTATGGATGAAATACTAACCAAAGTTTAACCTATGGATGCAAGGATAACCAAAGGTTAACCTAAGGAGAAAAGATCTCGAACCAAAGATTAACCTAAGGAGGAGAGGCCTGACCCAAGTTTAACCCAAGGATGCAATACTTAACCAAAATTTAACCTAGGGGATGCAAGCATAACCTAAGGTTAACCCAAGGATGAAAAATCAACCTAGGGATGACAACCAAAACCTAACCTAAGGATGCAACACCAACCAAAGATCAACCAAAGGAAGATTAATCCACCAAAGATTAACCCAAGGAGGGAAATCAAAATCTAGCCTATGGATGCAAAGACAACCAAGGATTAACCAAAGGAACATGAATCAACCAAGAATCAACCCAAGGTGGGAAACTTAACCGAAAAAATTAACCTAGGGATGCAATTAAGATTTGAGATGTAAATCTATAGATGTGGAAAGATAGGCTAAAGAATTTTGATAGGTCTTAGGTCACTTAAGTTCAAAAATTGGATTCAATGTATATCTACCTTAGCTTGTTTCAATGTAGACTATGGTTGCCTCCCTAAGAATAGAGTCTTTAAAGGTATTATTTGTGGAGGATTTTCAATTTTAAGATAGCATACACTCAAAAAACACTTGAAAGAAAAAGTGGCTATTGAATCTTAATTGGAAAGGGTATGGCTTAAGGACCAAAGGCCAATGGCTTCATGGGTATATCACAAGTAAAGAAACTAATTAGATAAGCACAACCTAGTTATTCAATTGGGTGTGTTCACCTAGTATGATCCCACCACACTAAAGGTGCTAATACACCAAGATCAATGTGAGACGCTTCACTTTCAAGAGCAAATAGCTAGAGGTCCAATGACGTAGGCTCTATGGCACGGGCACACCTTCCCTCTCTCCTTGGGAGGCAAAGAATTCCAACCCAAAGATTCCTATCTCAACTTAGGGGTGTACATGGTGAGTAACTTCATGCATGATACTGTACACTACACCATACTAAGCTTGTGGTTGAAGGCTCCTATGCTACTAAAAACAAGGTGTCTAGTTGGGGTACTCCATAAAAACCAACACATGTACAAACGCAAGATTGAAATATCATCTCCTTGTGTATGGAATCACTCAAGACCATAAGGTAACTCCTAACATGTCATGATTTGATTGAGCTACAACTTTCACTCTTGCCCCTTTGTATAGCCTGCTTGGAAAAGTGTGTTTGAGGTTGAACCTTGAGGTGATGAAATCACTAGGAAAGCTTCCTACTAAAAAATAAAAAAGGAGACTAATGTGTATTTCTTGTCACCCAGGATCACACAAGTATGCAAGGGGAGATGATACATACACACTAGCTTGGGTTGACACACAACATGCAAGTGCATCAAACATAGAAAAAAAAGTTATTTTTAACCCGGAAATAAGCTAAACGTGAGCTAATCTAAAAAAAAAGACACAATGTTTCAAGGTTGATTCTTTGACAACGTCTTGCAACAATAGATTAGTAGTTTGAAAGAAAGACTTTAAAGATTAGTGGTTTACACTTGTTTCACTATAAGTTAGTATTTTCAAAAAACATGTGGAAAAGAGAAGTAAGCACGAGCTCAACAAATGATTAAAGCTTTGTGAATTAATTTTCTGACAAGAAAATGAAACCATATTTATTATTAAATTAATCCAGAAATATGAAACAATAAAATTGTAGTAAAAAAGTGTAGATCTATACAATGTACTGATTAACAAAGAAAGTGCCTGCAAATCACACTTTTTAAAGTTTAAAATGTTATTTTGCACCAAAATATGGGGTATAATATATGAAAATTCATCTCTTGACCCTTTCGGACACAACCATGATGTTTGTTTGTCCTCAAATAACTCCTATTTTTTTATAGCCTCTTGAAAGCACCTGTGAGCTTCAAAACATAAAACACCAAAATCTTGCTAACAAGAAGGTTAGCCAAAACGCTTGGTAGTTCACATTGGGTTCACCAATTGTAGAATGGGGAAAAATCAAGTTTAAAAGATTGAAACTTGCACAACAACCACCAAACTATTAGTATCAAGCCAAAATTCCCAATCCAAACAATAAAAAATAAATGAGCATAAAATAACTAAAATGAAAGTTCAAACCAAACCAAGTATACCTCTTATGCCATAATTGAATCACTTCTATTGCCCTTATCCTCTTTGCTTTGAAGGATTTTAAAGTTTTGATCTCAAAATTTTGGAGTGCATTATGGATTACTTAAGATAATAATGGTGACAAAGATTCATTATTACATATGATAAACAATGTGAAGATTGAAATAAGAGGTGAGTTTCTTCAGCTAGTGAGAATGCTCATAACTAATTTTAAAAATATTTTTAATTACATAGTTTGTATGTTTACATTGTAGAAAATAAATAATCAGTATAAACAAATAAAATTATAACAATTAACAAGATAAAAAAGTACAAATATTAATATTAAGATAAATAATACTAATTACAATAATATCTACCTAAAAGAAATGTATATAGAAATATAAATATTTATCTCATAATAAAAATTCTCAACATTACTATTATGTGCATTGTTCACTTATCCTTCCATCTACAATGTTTACATAAAACATCAAATAACTTGATTTTCCACTCTCTAATTATGTTGGTAATGACAAAGGAACAAAAATGTGTAGTAGAATGCTAAGAACTCTACTACATTACAAGTGAAGAATTTAGAACAAGATCATTATTACTTCAAAAATTGGATTAATGAAGTTTGTACATGAGATCATAAACATGAACATAACAACATATAGTAAGATATTGGTAGTAGCTTAAAACACTTATATAGGTGTGGGTGTTGAAGAAATGATAGATGTGTCTTGATAGAGTTGAATTTTATTTCTCTAGGGATTAAACATGTGTAATATCCCACAAAAACACATTGAAATATCATCCCTAAGGAGAAGTTGAGAAAACTTACTATGAAGTTTGAAAATATAAATATTGTAAATTATATTAAATAAGTGTGGTCATTTTGCATTATTATTCTATAAATCAATTGATTGATGGGGGAATCAAATAGAGAGAAAAATGAGAGAAGGTAATTCCAATAGTTTGGATTCATTCCTTGAAAATATAGAGAATTGAATTTCATAAGGAGTAAGATTCCAAGAAAATTATGACATCTAATAAAAAAATATATTGAACTTCTATACACTTATTAATTATATGACAACTACTTGTCAAGATGTTTTTCTTGTAGATAACAAGAAAGAAGAGATATGGTTAATAATATTTTTGGGGTGTCCATGAGTATATATAGACATGCACATGTATATCCTTCTTTAGTTGCAAGGTAAGTTTTAATAGTGAGGATGTGTTAAAAAATGGCAAGTGCAAGAGGTGCTATGCATGATTGTAATATGGGTGAAGGTAACTATTAAAAAATTACACATTATTTATTGAACATGATCTTGAATATTTCATGTATTTTATGGTGTATTTAATTTGAATATATTATTATATTCTTGATTGATGGTAGGGAATTAAATAGAGAGAAATTTAAAAGAAAAATATTATTTTTTTGGATACATTAAATTTTGGAAGTACTTAGAATTCCAAAAGAATTGTAACAGTTAATACAATTTATATATCACCTCAATTTTGATGGTGGGAAATGAAATAGAAAAAACTAAAAGAAAAATATTGAGATTTTAAATTTATTGTTTGACAATACATTAAATTTGGAAGGACTTAGAATCCTAAAAGAATTATAACACCTAATAAGACTTTTATACTACTTCTATATAAACTATCTTAATTTTATTTCATAGATATTATTGTATTATTAGTTGACTTAAGAGAGTCGAAAAATTAGAAGAAAGAGATTTTGAATTCATTGTTTAAAAATTAAATAAATTTTATAAGAACTAATAATCCAAATATAATTATGAAAAATATAGATAAAGGTATTTTAAAATTGATATTTATAAATATTTTATAGATAAAAATATTTAGCATACTTATATTAGTAATATTGCAAGTGTAAGTAAAATAATAATTTGATTTTTATTTGTTTATTACATTTCTATTAAATAATATTTTCTTTGATAAAAAGGAAAGCATATCATGTTCATTGAAATAGATAATACACATGATGTGTATTGAACATTATTGAAGTATTTCATCTTTATTTAGATATGCAATACAAAATATATTAAATGACACATAAAACATGACATAATTTCGCTATCAATAGTGAGCAGAGTTTAATGGTTATTCATGTATTTTTAAGTTATTCTAGTCACTTTCCACTCCTCATAATATAAAAAACCCCATTTCTCCTTGATTTCTAAACCGAATTGCCTAAGTTGTTGCCTTGTAAATTAGTGGGAGCCCTAGATTCTTGTACCAAATTTATCATAACTATGCTATTATATAGAACGTCCTTCATAAAGGTAGTCATATCCCCTACTTAGAGGCTATCAATGGGGCAAGAGGGGATTCATGTGACAAGAAGGCATCTACACAACCAAGTCAAAACAGAGGGTGTGGGATAGACATAATAAACACATATGTAGAAAATATAAATAGAAAATATAAATATCTAATCAATTCCATGTTAGCTTATTTATAAAGTTTTTATTTGACATGATTCAAAGTTAAAGAGAAGTACAATATTCTATTGAATATTAACAATAGAATACAAAATTGATAGCTTAATATTACAATATTTTATTCTTACATTAGTTTTTTTGTGAAGAGCATAGAGATTTCAATCCTTTCGATAAAGTTATACAATGGATTCAATTTGTTTAGTAAATTTATTCATTTAATAGACTTGAAACCCCTCCATTATTTGGTCAATAATCTCATTAATTTTCTACACATTGAAAATCTTAATATACAATACGTTATGCCTATGAAAGATATTGCAATTCCTAAAGTTACTCGCATTAGTTTTCTTATCTTTTGAACATCAAGATCTTATTTTGATACCAGTTGTAATAAAATAGCTTGCACAAAATAAAAATATAGTAGGAAATATATTGTAAATACTTGAGAAAATAAGCCACTTTGAGGAGGAAAACCTCTAAAAGTCATCAATAAAAATATAATTCACAATATGATGATCATAAACTAATTGCTAGTTCCTATATATACCATACTTAATGCCTTAGATGCATCTTAGACTAACTTAACTACTTATATAAGACTATATAAATTATTATATAGCCTAATTAAGTGTTATGTTAGTCACAAGTCAACAACGACACCCCAATACAATCAATAGTTTAAGGGCATAGCACATCATTATATATGTCATTTACATGTCCACATATGTTATTTTCAATATTGTTTATTGTCATTGATCTTGCTTGTCAAGGAATTTGACATAGAAGAACCCATCAACCATCAAATCCCTAACAAATTATTTCAAATAATCTTAGATTCATTACTAATTCATAATTTCAAAACCATTTGAAATAAGCTTAGATTATTCAAAATGTCCAACTACTAATACAAATTTACTATTCCTATTCTAAAACGTTGACAATTTTTTTATTATGAGTAGTATCTATATTATGATTTGAAAAATAATATTACACATATATTGAAAAAAATGATTAAAAAAGTCACATCCAATGTCCAAACAAAACAAAACAAGATTATATATTACATATGTTGAAAAATAGATTAAAAAAATCATGTTTCTAAAATCCAAAAAAATAACATATTAAATATATTTAAAAAAATAAAGATGGGTAGAAAAAATCATGCCTCTCAAATCTAAAAATAAAAAATAAAACAACATAACATATAAAAAATATAGATAGAAAAGATCACGCCCCTAAAGTCTAAACATAATGAAACAAGATAACATAGAACATATGCCAGCAATATTGATTTTACCTTAGTACAGAAATACTTATAACAAAGTCGTGATCTCATTGATTCGTATCTTTGAAAAGACAAACAAAAACGATAACCAGCAGCTTTCATGTCCGCATTCCAATTTCTGATCTCTATCTGATCGAGTCCAGATCTCGTGTGGTACAGGATACAACGTGGGCCATCTTCCATGCTGGATTGATGCTGCCTGTCTGTGACATCCCACCTGTCAGGATATTTTATTGTGAATTACAACATAGAATAGACAATTTTTTGTAATATTTTTTTGGTTTCCATGAATATATATAGACATGTGGGTATACCCTTGCTCAGATATAGGAGATTTATGATAGTGGGAATAAGTGTGTAAACAAATGGCAAGTGCAGAGGTTGTATGTCTTACTAAGCCCAGAGTTGATGCAGTAGAGATATTGGTAGAGAAAGGGATCACAAGCATTCCTGAGAAGTATATCAGGCCTCCAGAAGAGCGTTTCACATGTCCTACTCTAAGTGAAGATGTGGAAGAGCAAGTCCCTGTCATAGACTTGCAAGGCCTCAATTGTTGTGAGGGGAGTATTGAGAGAGTAAAGGTGTTGAAGGAGCTGGCTTATGCCTGTGAGGAGTGGGGCTTCTTTCAGATTGTGAACCATGGGATTCCAGAGTCTCTGATGGAGGCCATGATGAATGTGAGCAAGGGCTTCTTTGGTCTGAGTGTGGAAGAGAAACAAGCTTATGCTGCCTTACCTGGTTTGATCACTCAGGGGTATGGGAGTAAGTATATAGCAAGGGAGGGTGCAACCAGGGATTGGAGGGACTTCATCTATCTTATGCTGCAGCCTCACTCCAGAAGAGATTATGATTATTGGCCTTCTAATCCTTCTGATTTCAGGTAACAGTTTTAGATATAGTATAAACCTTGTTTCAAACTTCGTTTCATTTACTTGTTCTTCTGGCAGTTGCAGCTTTAAACTATATATATGCCATGTAAAGCTTTTGGGGTTGTTTCTAACATTTGTGTTTCTATTTTTATTGTGTTTTGGAGTGATCATCTTCATTTCATATCATTTGAGATGATTATTATTATTCATTTTTAAATATATATGTTTTTTATTCTTTTAATAGAGAGTAAAGGGGTTTTTTAAAAGATAAAAAATATTGTTTTCTGTTTTCAGATCCTCTCAAAATCTGTTGTTTTACTTCTTTAATAAAAAATAATAAAAAATTAGGCGGTGGGTCTAGTTCGTTTGGCTAAAACATTATGTTAAGAGGTCAGAGGTCTAGTCTCTCCACTGTCCCGTGGTACCGGCGGAGGCGGGCCTAGTTTGTTTGGTTAAATCATCCTATTAAGAGGTCACGAGGTCTAGTCTCTCCACCCTCCCCATGGTACTAGAGGACGTGACGCACCAGCATCACCGATCAGTGAAAAAAGTTTACCGGATGCACTACAGTTTATAGGGGACGGATACCTTGACAATTATATATTGTACTATACATATTATTATTTATATTATATAATCAACAAATATTATTTATATATTGTATTATACATATTATTATGCAATATATATAATTATGGCTTTTTGTAATTAAATTATACTATTATTTTTATTTTACTTTTATTTTGTTTGACATTTTAAAATGCTTATCTTAATATTATAATTAACAAAATTACATTTATTTTTATTAAATCTAAAATACTATATAGACAAGTACTACCCACTATGTGACACTCGTTTAAATTAAAAGATCTTAATTTTTTCATTAATTTTTTAAACATTATATAATTTTTTTCATTTCCAATTAAAAATGATTCATGATCAAATTTATTACTCTCACATATAATGAATAATCACCTCTCCTTTCCCTATCCTTCTCTCTTAAATAGATTAACAGAAAAGATTTATGACCTTTTTTTTTTTATTTAAATAAATATTTTTCTAGTACAAAAATATTCTATTTTTTAAACTGTATTTGTTATAATAAACATTTTATTTGTGTTTTTTAACTTCATCTTCATGTTAGATCACGAGTGTGATTCCGTTGATATAAAATAAACTCACACAAACTTTACAGCTAATCTCTGTGAATTGTAAAAATCTGCTATCATTAACATTTTATTTATTTATTTCTGTTATATACAGAGAGGTTATCCACAATTACAGCGAGGAGACCTTAAAATTGGCTAAAAGGTTATTGGGAGCATTCTCTTTAAACTTGGGGCTTCCTCAGAATTATCTGGAAACATTCAGTCTGCAGCCTTATCAAAATGTACTCATCAACTACTATCCTCGCTGCCCTCAGCCGGAACTCACAGCTGGGCTTTATGCACATTCAGACATTGGCTTGGCCACGTTGCTTCTGCAAGAAACAGGCTCTAAAGCCCTTCAAATTAGAAAGAATGATAAGTGGATTCCTGTGATAGCAGCACCAGGAGCCTTATTAGTCAATGTAGCTGATCAAGTAGAGGTAAGAAAGAGGAAATCAGAGCTTTTAATCAAATACCCAGTAGATGGAAAGAATTTGTACTGCACAAATGAAGATATGGGTGTTTATCTTTTTATAATTTTACTGTTTTTGGCTGTAACATGCCCATTAAATTCTTGCATAGGCTAATGGTGGTGGCTTTTTTGGAGTGATAGCAGATCATCAGTAATGGGAGATACAAGAGTATTGAGCATAGAGTTGTGGCTGATAAAGAGAAACCAAGAGTATCAATCCCAATGTTTTGTGATGCTGCTCCAGATGCCATTATTAAACCTGCACCAGAACTTCTGGGGAGGATGGATGATGAAGATGCAAAGGTTGGAGAAGAGATGAAAGAAAATGCCAAGTACTCCACTATTGTTTTTAAGAACCATGAAATTGCTTTCTACACAGATGGTGCAAATAGCAAGAAGTACGTCCAATCATACATGGTGCAGGCTTGAGGCTCACCAACTTTAATCTTAAAGATAATATTATAATGAGTGTCATGTAGTAGTTAGTGTAGTTTATTTAAAATATGTATTTGTAAAATGGTTAAAAGAGTTAGTTTAATTATTAAAAGTGTTTAGGTTTTAATTTGAAAAGATTTAAGTTTAAAGTTCTAAAGTGACATTTATGGTGGATTCATAAGTGGTCACTCTTAGATTTTTATTATGGATTTTTAATGTATGTGTTTAAGTTGCATTTTAATGTTAATATTTATGTTTGATTAAGTGATATGTTTCTTTAAATATGTCATTGTTTATGTGTGGTTGTTTCTTCTTAGTGTGTGGTTGGTTATCTAATTTTGGTCATTACCTCTTAGAGAGTAGTTGACCACCTTGGTATGGTTGCAAGATGTTTCATTTTTACAATATTTTCCATTGCGCATATCTTGACTTAGAAATAAAATATTTTCATATATTTTTAACATAGATTATTGAAACTAATATAAGTCTAGATCTATCTCTCCTCCATCACTCCCCCTCCCTACATCACTGCCATCGACAAATAAGACTATATCTTAGTGGAGGTAGAGAAGAACAATATGGTCTCTTGATGAGGATTAAGGAGGTAAGCCCTACCCTATATCATGACCATTCAATTTGTAAATTATTATTCAATTTATTTTTTAAGATATTGTATGTACTCTATTATATTGTATAATATTACTTTAATTATAATGTATCTAGACAAATTATGATTAACAATAATAATTCATTATTATAATAAATAGATTGTAATTATTTATAGTGACAACTCAAAGTTGTGTCATCATTTTATAAAAGAAATAATCAATATTATCTTCATTTTTCAATTGAAATCATTTGAAAGTAACAAATGTTTTACATTTAAATAAGATTACAAATGTAAGAAAAACAAATTATATACATAGACATATACATATACATGGACATGTACATAGACATATACATTTATATATATGTATATGCATATGTATATACATATATATATCCATATAAATATAAATATCTATATATGTATATGTATATATCTATAATATACATATAAATGTATATATATACATATATACAAATATACATATACATATACATATATATGTATATATGTATATATGTATACATATACATATATATGTATAAATATAAATATATATATATGTATGTATGTATATGTATGTATGTATGTATGTATGTATGTATGTATGTATGTATGTATGTATGTATGTATGTATGTATGTATTAAATCTATTAATATACATACATACATATAATTGACACTATAATTTAACTGTTGATAAAATATTTTAAAAAATTATAATAAATATTAAAAATTTGGTGCATGCATTAATTTTGTATTTTTGCAATATTTATAATAAATCTTTGAAGTCTCATATGCTAAAATAGAATTATTTTGAGGGACCTCCACTTTTTGTATTAACTATTTATTTATTTGAGAGAGAAAATTAGTATATCATCTTGACATAGGATCTCTTATTTAGTGCATGATGACCTAATTTTAGTAATATTAAAAATTGAATATAAACACTAATAAAAATATTAATATTTTATAAATTTTAAACCAATTTTAATCAATAAAAAGATATTTTTAGATTATTGAAATATGTTATTTATGCAAGTAAAAGTGTTAGGAATATCAAGTTTTTCAAATATATATTTTTTAAGCGGCATCAAATTGATGTTGCATATATTATAGTTAGAAAAGTTGTGGCCTAAATATATTTTAGTTGGAATGAATATAGCCAAATTAATTTTCTAAATTCTAATGTGCTAAAAACTTGGCCTAAAATGTGACACAATATTGAATTTTCACTCTTAAATAAGTGTCAAGATAAACTTGGTTAGACATAAATATTGACCTTTTATGTACTGAAACTAGTGTATCTTTCTTGTGTGCTTTTTGGTTTCTTTATTATTTATTGATTGATTTCACAATGCATTGTGGGATACATGTGTTATGATCTATTATACCAAACTTTCTCATGAGGCCTTATTACACCATCAAGTTGTTTTGATTGTGCACTCTATATAATATTTGTTGTGATGCTATAAGATTATCACTATATGTGATGTGTTGTAAGACCATCAAGTGTTCTTGATGAGGCTTGTATATTGGCATTTGAAATTTTGACTCTACATTATAGAATGCATGTGTTATGTATTTATATGTTTAGATCATTACAATGTTTTAGCTTAATTGTATTCACTATATTTGTGTAAAATCCGCCTCTCGGGAACTATAGTTTTTTTATTTGCCTTATGGAGTTAATTGTATCAATTTAGTTATTTTTCAAAAATATTTATTTTCACTAGAAATATTTTTTGAAAAATAGCTTTGATGAATGAAAAAGTAAAGTAAAAGGGGAAAAGGGTGATATTCTCCCTATGTTAAAAGAATTGATACATTTAATGCATTATTAAAATATTTAACTACTGTAAGGATATTAGATTATGTGTTTTAAGTGCTTACTCTTTCATGGTTAAATTTGTTGGAATGATTGTATGATTTCTTATTTCCTTACATGTATATCTATGTTTTTATGACCAATAAATTACATGATTCAAGGTTTAATCCATCTAGATCTCTTTGGAGATAGTCATAAAGTAATTAATTAGCTCCAAAGAAGGTCGCAAAGCTCTCAAGCAGGTCACATAACTCTACAATGAGTATCAACATTCTAAGATAGTGTTATGAATGATGAGTTGTCTGCATCAACACCAGTTTGACCAACTCCATTCCCCGACTTCAGTCTTGATGGGTGTTGCACATGAGTAGGTCTTTTAAATTAACTGAAGTTCTATCCTCTAAATTTTCTCCTTAAATCAAACTCAAGTTTCTCTTGAAGGAACTATCCTTTATTGTGATAGGAATGTATTTCCCCACAACTTCCATCAAGGATATCTCCTAGTTAGGCTACTAATACTTTCTTTGAATAAGAGAGAATGAATCTCAAGAATAAAATATGAGATAGAATATTAGATCAACTAAGTCACTCATTATTTTAAGCTTCAATTTAGCCTCTACCTTTTCTAGATTAGAAATTAAGGCTCAAAGATATGAAGGAGTCATCAAATATCTATAGTTTAGTTCCTACTTTAGATTTATACACAATCTGGGGCACCGGTCCTAGCTCAGTTGGTTAAGGTGTTCCATGTAGCAGGGCGCCCACCATGGGTTCAACACTCCGGCGCTCCCGTGGTACCGGTTGGTGTGTCCTGCCAGCACTGCCGGTCACGGTAAAAATTTTACCGGCGGTGGGGGGTTATATGGGGGGCCGTGCTGCACCCGATTCCCCTCATTAAAAAAAAAAAAAAAGATTTATACACAATCTATCTTTATTATCTATAATGTGACCCATAGGTGGTCCCATGAGAGTGTAAATAAGAAGTAAATTTGCATGATTTTACATTAGCTTCAAGAAATCCCTCTAAAAGGAGAGTTGGGCTCACTCTATTAGGAGGTGTTCTCAAAATCATAAAAATTATAAAATCAAAAGAAAACAATTATCTTTCAATATTTCCTTCCCATGTATGAATCTCACTCAATTTTATCTTTCAATATTTCATTTAGTATCTTGATCCTATTTTGTTTAGTTTCATCACATCTATTTAATTTCCATGTTATTCTAATATAGAAGTACTTTTTATTTCATTCTAATTTGATTTTTACTTTTGCATGTGTGTGAAATAGATGATACAATAAATGCTAAATCCTATGTGGGTTTTTATGTTGCAAGTTAGATGGTAGTCCAAGCTACACCTTAACTAGGATATAATTCATTTTGTCATTATCAAAACTTACAAACAAGACCATCATCTTGAACTCCTGCCCCAAAAAATTTCTTACCACAGATAGCTCTAGACACCACCCAAAATTGATAAAATTAAATGGTAGGAAATCAATGACTACAATGAACCTATAAAGGGAATTATGGAATTTGGAATAAAAGGGAGAAATAGTTTTTTCTTTTTGTTTCTCCTTTGTGAACCCTTTGTTCTACCACACCCCCCCTCCCTCCTCCTTTTTTGAAGATAATGAATACAAATTGATGGAGCTTTCATTAAGATTTATTTCAATGTGAATAGCTTGAGAATTAGATTGCTTGTGTATGTGCTTCAAAGAGGATATTTCCCCATTGCTTCTAGTTTGAAACTGGTAAGGTATTTTTCATTTATCTATGCATAAAAAAAATTATTTCTTCATTATTATGGCCAAATTAGGTGGAGACATTTAATACTTCTCCTTATATGAATGAATTATTAGATTTGATTTCATCTTTTATGCATTTTTAAATTTTATTTTAAAAATGTATCATTAGAGCCAAGGTTATAGGAGATTTTCCCAAAAATCTATCACGTAGTTAATATGAGTGGAATTTTTTGAGAAAAGGTGTCTTAGTACTGCATTCCTAATGTTCATTATTTAATACTTTGTATGTATAATCTACTATTTCATCTTTAGTGTTCTTTGTCTTCAAGTGGGAAGTAGGCATCCTATATTTGAGATTCTACTATTTTCATCTTTAGTTGATTTATCCTCAATCCTAGATTTGAGGAAAGATTCCTTGCCCATGTGTCAACATCTTGTGGAGTTGTAAGATCATTATGATGTCAGTTACTTTGAAAAAATATTATGATGTGTAAAAGCATGTAAGAGGGATGCTACATTAGAATATTTACTAGCATTATGATAGGTGTAGACACTTTACATGGAACATATTTATGTATTGGGAATAAATACAAATTAAGGGTTCCCAAGTTTGGGTGGTCAAATACAATATGCATGACATATATGACATGTTGTAAAGAGAATATGCTAAATATAAATGGGAGAAACGAGACCAAAGAGGAGCATTCAAATATTAGATTGAAATTTGGTTGTGATACCTATCTTATATTTGTGAATGGATTTTCCAAATAATTTATGGTTTCTAATTTGTTCTTCACCTATATATCAGTGCTTATTGTATAGTTTTGTATGATTAATTTGTAGGTACCATTTTACTAATAGAATCATTTGAGATATGTTTATTGGTGATAGTCCTACAAAGTATTTAGAATATAAGTGTATTGTAGCCATGTTAATATTCTTGAATAATATTGGGCTACTTTGGAGTGTGGAATTTTTCTCCCAAAATGGTTTTCCCTATGTAAACTTGTGCTGTGGTATATTTTTGTTTATAGTTTATATGTGTTTCTCCTTTTTTAGTTATAAAAATATAAAATGTGTACATTACCCTCCTTTAAAGTTTCAAATTATCTTAGGAAGTTTTTGTGCATACCTTTCTTCCTTTAATATGGTATTAGAGGCTAATAACCTCATATTCTAAGTGTTAGGTGGAGGATTTTTCATGCTAATCTTTGTTTGAGTGGGATATTGCACATAGGGGTTTGATCTTATTGTAAGAAGAGATGGAAAGCACATCTATATAATAAAAATGTAAAAGTATTATTGTATAAATTTTGAGTTATGGAAACACAAAAGATAATATATGTTCATAGATAGATATCTATGGGTTGCAATATCTAGAATGAAGCCTATTGCAAAGTCACAATATGACTAGAACTTAATGGAAATAAATGTGAAGAGTCTTCTTAGAGTGTGTTTGGAATATTTATTATTGTTGAATTATCACACTTCTTTGGAACAACTTTGTATATTTGTATTAAGTTAAATATCTAGCAAAAAAATTATTTGTGAGAAAGAATTTGTATACTCTTAGGATGGGGATAGTTTCCATCCTTAACCAATCATATAAATTAATTCAATATGATAGTCAATTATTTAAACTCCATTAGAGTGAAGATGTAAGAGGAAATTTTCATGAATTTATTGTATTTTTTGTAAATACATGGACCACCTTGTTACGATCATTGGGAGCACTGCGATGAAGTTAAAAATAGATGAGGTGATGGTATCATTTTTTCTAAATCTATATGATTCTAAATCATCCAATGAGGCCCTAACTATTCATGGTAGAAAGAAATAAAAAGGTAAGAACTTGGAAAAGAATTGAGAATATTCTAGATCTAAATCACATGGGAGATCCAAATCTCCTAGAAATTCCAAGGAAAATTGTTGGAACTATGGAAGCCTAGCCATTTTTAAAGAGATTGTAAGGAGGAGAAGAAAAATAAAAAAGAAAGGCTCAAAGGCTGAATTTGAGAAGTCCTCTTAGGTTGATGGTGGTTCCTTTATCAAGGTCTTGGCTACACATGAATCAAAAAATGCATGAATAATTGACTCTAATGCTTCTTTTCACATGGCCTCACATAGAGGTTGGTCATAGAATATGAAGAATATAATGGTGGGAAGGTGTGCCTTGGGAATGATTATCATCTAAATATTTTTGGCCATGGGAAATTCTTGATTTAATTCTATAATGGACAAGTAACTTGGGTTTCTTTCATGTATTGCATATCCTTGGTTTTGCATAAAATCTAATCTCTATAAATCAAATGAATGATTCAGGTATACAATTTATTTTCTCAAGTAGAGGGTGCAATGTTGTTAAATGGGCTATTGTGCTACCTAAAGGTGTTCAAATAGGCTCTATGTTTTAACTATTTGCATGCATGGTTTAGTATAATAGTTCTTTTTTTCTTTTTGGGATTGAGTGTGTCATAGACCATGCAAGTCCTATACTTTGCATTATTTATTTATTTATTATTCATGTGTTTGAATGAAATGGGAGGCTCCACTTCATGGATTACCCAATGTGCCATGTGTAATTTATTTTTATTTTAAAATTTACATGGGTAAATATATTTTTAAAAGAATATATTATCATGAAGGATGTATAAAATTATCTATGAAAAATATATGGAGTAAAAGTGTAATGAAATGTAAGAGCATGATTAAAAGGAGGTTACAAAGTGGACTAGGAATCCTTACCTATTTATGACATATGTTTTGATTGGAGGTAAAAAATGGGTTTTGAAGGGGCCTAGAACCCTTTACAAAATAAAGCAATTGATAAAAATAGAAAACAACATTACACAACAATCAACCTAATGATAGCGAAAGAACAACCAAAAAACATCCAAAAAGAAGGCATCCAACCAACACCACTACATATTGTTCAAAATATCGATAGCCTCCATTTCACTAACAACCATCTTCTGCACATTATCCACAGTATCAAACAACTCTATACCAAAGGCCCTGCCTTGAGCCATCATTCTATTTCTAGTTTTGGCCCCCGACCCACTAGTTTTTACCTCACCACTCAAAACACTACCTTTAATGCCACTCTTCTCACCAACACAATGCACATCCAAAAACTTACCCACAACATTAGTATCATCAGTAGACATAGTATCCTTTCTCTTTTTCATAGTAATAATAGGGGAGATGACCTTGGTAGAGTCAAAAATTCCCAAAACCTTAGGGACATGTCCACTCTTCATCACAACATTCCACATTTTATCAATTTTATCCTCAAGGGATAAGATTCTCCCTTCCAATTTTTGTTTCAAATTAATGGTTTCATCCACCACAGTATTAAGAGTGTCCATTAGATCATCAATTTGGCTTTGGACAGAAGGATCCTCAACCTCACTAGCAATACCTCTAATTCCAACATTAGTCTTGTTAATCTCATGGAAGAACCACTTAAAAAATTTAAACAACACATTAGCACTATCACAAGCCAAGCCCAACACATCAGATAACTCCTCTTTGTCAAAGTTCTCAATACTTTTCCCCACAACAACATCCTCATTAGAAGAACTAACATGAACCTTATCAGCAGAAATATCCTTACCTTTGCCAATAGAGATAGGAGTCTTCATCTTTCGAATGGAGCAGGTGATTTCCTCTACAACAACCTTCCTTTTCATCAGCCTATCCACATCCACTTTTCTAGTTCCCAAAATATGTCCTCCACCCACAATCCTTTCCTTCCCCTACTTCTGCATCCCAATGTTAGCACTCAAAGAAGCCTCACCAAAGATACCTCCAGCTAGGGAAAGAGGGAAACCCTTCTCCAAGAGTTGGCCAACAGTTCTCAACACCCTTCTCTTTTGGCTCCCATCCTTAGTCTCCTACAATTTTCTAGTTGCTGGGGGAGGAGAGGAAGATTCCTTATAAAGTTCATTTTTGTCCTTAACCCCCTCAGTATGAATATTTGTTGCCACCTCATCATTGCATGTCATATAGCCTTCTTTGTCATTTGACTTGCTTTTTCTAGTCTTACCCAAAATAGGGGAATTGGGGCCCTCCTCAAAAGAGGCATATGAATCTAGGACATAATCAACATCATCATCCCTATCAAACTTAGACTCTTTGTTCAAAATAAGCCTCCTCTTCTTAGATTTTTTACTAACCCTTTCCTCTTTCAATACCGTCTCATAACCCTCTTGGGGTTTAGTAATATCTTCCTTCAAGGACACAATAGGTTTTTGCACCTCATGAAATTTGACGTGTTCATAGATTAGGAGAACTAACCCCACATGTAGGATAGGGTTTTTGGGGTTTTTCATATGATCCTTAATCCTTGAGTCAAGCGACATCAACAAGTAGTATGGAAAGGAAATCCATTTATTATGCTTGAAATGGTTAAGAAAAAGGAAATGGTAAGTGTTAATCATTGTATACCTACCTTCCAAGATGACATACCTCATAATTTCTTCAACAACATCATGCCACAACGCTTTTAAGGAGCTCCTCTAATAACCACCACTCTTCGTCATCTTCAAATCAACCTCATTCCCTTTAAAAAAAAAGACATTGTAGCCTACAATTGATTTTTGTCTTTGGACACCTTCATACCATGCATAGCCAAGCCAGTAATTTGAGCTATGAATTCTTCATCAACCATGACTTCCCTTCCACCCAAATTTAGGGTTTTCTTATTCCACCCTTGAGCAACCAAATCAGTGACCTGGGGGTTGTTACCATGCAGTTTCTCCATATACATAGCTAAGCCACCCTTCTCTAAAATCTCCCACACCTCCTTCTTTTGCTTAGCTGAAACATGGGACTTAGGCTTAACACAATTTCTATCCCCACCCATCACAAAAGATTTAACAAATAGAGGCCAAGCACAACACAAAAACTTCAGGAGAATAAGACAGATACCACCCTAAGAAGAATTATAAAATAGAAGACTCTAGAAACTAAGACAAATATCACCTAGAACGTGTGAAGCCAACAAAAGGACATATATGAAATGATGAACTTGAACTCTAGTCCATGTGAAAGTCGTCCCCCATACTTAAAAATTGAACATCCCCATTCATAATATTAGGCCACGTGATTAAGGACATGCACAACTCAATGCAAAATAAGATCAAAAGAAACTTGAGATTAACATTCATTGTTAATAATAGTCATTACCTCAAAAGGAATAGGATCATTTAAATCCCACTCCTTTCTTTCTCTAACACCAAAGTTAGCAATCAGCTAACATATTTCCCTCTCTCAATATGTGGGAGATATAAAAAGTATCAAAGGAATTGATAATTTTGATGGAATCCCTAACCAAGGCCTCAATAGTCCAAGACGGAGGTGAAGCATTCTTCAAGTTATTTATAACGTTCAGAGAGTCACCCTCCAACAAGACCTTCCTATACCCTTTGCTTTGAGCCATTTTGAGTCCATGATAGGCTACAAGCTCCGCCTCTGTGTAGTGGACCATTTATGATATATGTTATCATACATCATAAAGCATATTTCCAAAGGTGGTAAATGAAAAAATAATTGAGTGTGGGTCATATGGGTTTTTACCATGGTATTTTGGGACCTTGTTTGGGCCCATGGTAATTCCTTATGGTGTTTTTTTGGGCTTCTATGAATCAATATATTGAGGAATTGAGATAAAGAAAAAAGAGAGGAGTATTGATAGTGTCATGTTGTTAGATTTATAATAGAGGAAGAATTTGTTAAATCTCCATGGAGGTAAGAACATGGTATTGTATTGTGACATGTTTATTGTTTCTAAATAATACATTGGTTGGTACTTAGAGAATAGGATTTTCTTGATATGGTTTTCCTAAATTGGACATTATCTTTCTTGTGGTTGATATATTGTAATATGCCAAAAATTCACTTGAAGTAAATTTCCTAAGTTTTTATTGTGCAAGTAAAATAAACTATGTAACATGCCATTGCAATAAAAAAAATTATTTTCTTTATTAAAAATATATGAACAAAGATGCTATACAACTTGCAATAAGGATTTCCAATCCATTACAATACTTTACAAAGTACATAATTCCAAGAAAGTACAAACTACATACATAGCTCCTTCAGGCTTCATGACATAAGATATAGATGGTCTAGGAATCTTCCTTTCAAAATCTTGGGACTCCTCTATCACCTGCTAAGGAGGAGAAGCCTGATTCAAGCAATTTTACGCCAACCATAAGCTTATATAAAATCCCTCGCACATTTATCAATGATAGATGACCCTACACTTTGACAAAGGTATTGGTTGGGTAACCCCATATGACATACCATTCTGAGCTTAGTGTGATGCCCTACATGACTAGGATTTATAACCTACACTAGGTACCCTTCATGTATTTAAGTAGACATGGTGAATTGATAGTGGAGTCTCAACTATCTCACTATCTACAGTGGAGTGTCAGACATTCTCACTACTTTGGCCAAAGTATTCTCACTCAATACTTCAAGTGAAGGTCTACCATTCACTTACACTATAGCAAGCTTGTTTTGACTTAAAGCCGTTATATCTATGCCTAGGTAATCTATCTCCATGGGTGAGCTAATCCCCAAGATAACCTATCTCTTTAACACAACCTAAGGTAACACAACTCAGTAAGAAAAGTACAAGTTCCCTCCCTTCACTGGACAACATTCCCAAGAGTAATCTACTAGCCACCTAGCATAATTAATTATCTAGTTTTAAGTGTTCCCTAAGCTTGTCTATGTTTGATCATATCTAGTATAATAACAATACCCATGATAAAGATACTCTTTTACCCGTATTTACTCTTGTCTAGTATAATAATAATAATACCCAAGCTGACCAACCTCTCCTATCATGGAGTACTTACAAACAATGCACAAACAAAGTAAATAGTTTCTACTTTTCTTTCAAAGTAAATATTGCTTTTCTCTACATGCAAGTATCAACAAGACTAGTTCAATCAATCAAGACATAGCACATTCAAAATAAAATAATCAAAAGTAGAATATCCTCATGCATGTGTTATAGCTTCCCAATTTGACTGACTGCAGTCACAACAACTTTAGAACAACAACTATCTCGAATAAAGTCTCACAACTCTTAACTCTCAAGTTGGAAAATGCTTCTCCTCAAAATGATTTTCTCTACATGCAAGTATCAACAAGACTAGTTCAATCAATCAAGACATAGAACATTCAAAATAAAATAATCAAAAGTAGAATATCTTCATGCATGTGTTATAGATTCCCAATTTGACTGACTATAGTCACAACAACTTTAGAACAACAACTATCTCCAATAAAGTCTCACAACTCTTAACTCTCAAGTTGTAAAATGCTTCTCCTCAAAATGCTTTTCTCTACATGCAAGTATCAACAAGACTAGTTCAATCAATCAAGACATAGCACATTCAAAATAAAATAATCAAAAGTAGAATATCCTCATGCATTTGTTATAGCTTCCCAATTTGACTGACTACAGTCACAACAACTTTAGAACAACAACTATCTCCAATAAAGTCTCACAACTCTTAACTCTCAAGTTGGGAAATGCTTCTCCTCAAAATGCTTTTCTCTACATGCAAGTATCAACAAGACTAGTTCAATCAATCAAGACATAGCACATTCAAAATAAAATAATCAAAAGTAGAATATCCTCATGCATGTGTTATAGCTTCCCAATTTGACTGACTGTAGTCACAACAACTTTAGAACAACAACTATCTCCAATAAAGTCTCACAACTCTTAACTCTCAAGTTGGAAAATGCTTCTCCTCAAAATATAATAAAACTCACTTAAAACTCAAGGTTCTCCCTTACCGTTTTGACAAAATATTGTAGATAGAAAAGCACACTAAAATGCAGAGTCCTTTTGCACAAGAAATAACATATAGAAGAGTAATGATGCATCCTAAACAAATGAACTCCTACTACTATTTATACAACAAGATGCTAACAACATTTCCTAAAATTTAGGCATGATTTTGACAATAGCAAGCATGTGTAGCAACACTGCTAACACAACTCAAAAGGTGGTGAGCATGTAAGCAAAGACTTAGCTCAAGTATCAATAGATTGACCCTCATATTTACAACAATTGGAGACCAAATCAACTCTCCATGTGATAGAATTCAAATATCAACATAAAGTAGAATTCTATGGTTAAAGGATACAAAGGTGGCATGGTTTCATCCTCAAAAGAAATAGTAAATAACATGAGTATGCCACCCAAAAAAAGCATCGACTAAGTCTATGCTAAGTATCAACTCACACATTAAATCAATTAGATAGAGTCACTGGTTGTTTCAATATATTAATAGCTGTTTGATTTGTTACAAAAAATCATGGTAATTTTGTTGACCAAGTCTATGATCCACAATGGAATTGAATTATTCTCACTATCGACTTAGAGGTTGCAGAGTTTGCAAATTCAAACTCTCTTTTAGTATTGACAACAAAAGCATAAAAAGCAGCTCAAGAAGAATAGTTGTAACCATCTCAAAGTTTGGTCACCAATCTATGAAGATGAATCGAATTCAAAGTCATACACATATAGCATTATAATCGGCTGGTTGTCATTCTTGAGATAGTCAATCTTAGAGCAAATAACATTTAAATATAAATACAATGTATATATATATATATATATATATTTACGTATACATATATATGTATTTGTTAGTATATATATTTATATTTATCATGTGTCAATAAAGCATGTATATATAATCGATATACAAAATAATATATCAATGTAGCAATCACATTGTTATATTAATATATCAATTGTGTATACATACATAAATATATATATATATATATATATATATTATCTAT
Source organism: Sequoia sempervirens (assembly GCA_007258455.2). Classification (NCBI taxonomy): domain Eukaryota; kingdom Viridiplantae; phylum Streptophyta; class Pinopsida; order Cupressales; family Cupressaceae; genus Sequoia; species Sequoia sempervirens. Next base: position 173,075 of record VDFB02063995.1, read on the forward strand.
TTATGCCTCTATGTACACATGTATGTGTATGTATACATGTATCTATGCATTCGTATAGGCATGTCCACTTGCTACCATACGCGTGCATGGTTACACATATACATATAGATATATGTATATACATTATATATATAAATATACACATTTGATTCACACACCAAAATCATACACAATTACCATGGTGTTGATAAGAGACTACAAGCGATATGTCTATACATATACATAAGCATGTCTTTGGTTGGATCAAATAGTTCCTTGCACATAAGAAACTCATGCATGAGTGTGAATAGGTATGTCTACCTATGTACCCTCATATACATGTTTCTTGGTGTGTATAGTCTATCATCACCATGCATGTGTGTACACATACACATACCTCATTTACTCACTTATCAATGCAAACATGGTAACAAGAAGGAAATCATAAGCTCATCAAATAATCATCACTCAATAATGCACTCGATAGTAAACTAGACTTTTACTAAAGTAGACATAACAACTAAGGATGACTTACCAACTTCCGACTTAATAACCCAAATCAATTATTCTACTATTGTGTGTGTAAGCTCAAATAGGTTACGGGTATGTGCAAGATCATCATGGAAAAAATAGGGACTTAAGTGGCAAAAAATTCAGAAAAATAAGAGTTAGGCAACTTGATGTAAAAATTTGAATAGGTTATCTATATTATTTCAAAAATATGTAAGAATAGAATTTGTAGGAAATTGAATGTAGTTTCTAAACTACTAGGTTTATTAAAAAAAAAAAATCTATTTGGTGAAAATTTGAAATTTCAATGCAGTAGTACTTAAATTTCAGGGAAAAAATAAGAAGTAGGTATCTATTTGACCACCCTAACCACAATAAAATGATAATATTTTTTTTATAATATTTTAGATTTAAGTAGAGGACTCGTGTTTGGATGTGATGCATATTTTTTGTAATTTTTTTCGAAGTAAATAATTAATTATGATTTTTTATTACAACTTTTAAAAATATAAAAAACTCGCTTGTTCAACCACCTTAACTTGGTCAAAAATTCATGGAATGTGATGCATGTTTCAGATTCAAAATGTGATACCATTTTGAAAGCTATAGATGTTTTTCAATCAACCTATCAATCAAGACTTTAGTCATAATTCAAATAGAAAATGAATAATAATTATTTATTAAATTCAAAGTAAAGCATAATTTATATTGGTGGAAATATGAGAATCTCCTTTAAAAACCCTTTTCGTTTCATCAATTTTGGGTGAAAAAAAAGTCACCAGCCACATACCCTACAAATACCCATCATATTGCCACTTTCTCGCCCATCATCATCCTGCACATACCCTTACATTACTAGTTACCCGACCAAGGCCTTCTCTTGAGTGATAATTCCTCTCCACCTAGAGGAATTGAACCTATACCTACAAACACTAACACATTTACATGGCAGTTAGCTATTCACAAAATATGTAATATACACATTACATCTCCAAAGTTAGAATATCAACATAAAATCACCTAATCACATAAATGCATTCCCTCATATAACATTAAATGAGATGAAATTCATTCATAAAGCAGTGATAACAAAGTGCACACACAATTTATTCATCCACTAAATTCACATTACATTCACATTTTACCCTACATCTAGTAATAATAAATAGTAATTACACAATTGGGGTGTTACATACTCCCCCCTTGTGAATCATCGTCCTCAATGATTTTATGTAGAAACATAAAACAAAACAAACAATCAACATATTGTTCAAGCATTCTCATAAGCATCTAAAACAAGAGGAATTTTTTGTTGAATCTTAGCATAATCTTCCCAAGTGGTCAAGTCTTCTAAATACTGATCCCATTGGATTTTGCACTACAGAACCTACCTATTACACAAGTGAAGCTTACACATTTTGAGCACCTTGATGGGCTTGATTGTTACCAATCCTAGGTCTTGTACCTATAAAGTAGTCTAATCAATCACATGATTATCGCTGGGTACATACCTCTTAAGGTAATATTCATGGAAGACATTATGCATTCTAGCAAGAGCTGGTGGAAATGTTATTTGATAGGTTACCAGATTCACTTCCTCAAGAATCTCAAAAGTTCCAACATAACGTGGGGCTAACTCGGAAGAGTTTCCAAATTTAATGGAACTTTTGTGAGGTTTCACTCTCAACAACACTTTGTCACCTATGGAAAAATTTTAGGGCACTCTCTTAGCATCGACATAACTTTTCTAATGACTGTTAGCTTCAACCAACCTTTGCTTCACAATCTTAACTTGCTCATGCATTTCAACCAACATCTTTGGCCCAAGATTCACTCTATCCTCAAGTCAATCCCAACTTATAGTAGTTTGACACGTTCAACCATACAACATTTCAAAAGGATCCATCTTTATCATAGAATGATAAGAATTGTTATAAGAAAATTCTACTAAGGGTAAGTAGTCTTCCCACTTGTATTGATGATCCATGCAATACATTCTTAGTAGGTATTCCAATATTTCATTCACCCTTTCTGATTGCCCATCCATTTCTGGATGATATACTAAGCTAATATTCAATTGAGTCCCTAGTGCAGAAAACAAGGTTTGCCAAAACCTAGAAGTGACTCATGCATCCCTATCTGAGAAAATATTCTCTACAATTCCATGCAACCTAAACACTTATTACATAAACTTCCTAGCTATGACATGTGCTCCATCAGTTAGATTCCTTGGTATAAAATGTACAACTTTGGTAAGCTTAACTACTACCACAAGAATGGCATTGTGCTTATTTCTTGACATAGGCAATCCTTGCACAAAGTCCATACTTATGACTTGCCACTTCCTCTTTGGTATGCCATGTGGATATAACAAGCCTGTAGGAAGATGATGCTCCACTTTCACCCTTTGACATTCAAGACACCTAGCTACAAAATTAGCAACATCTCCTTTCATCCCTTTCCAAAAATATAACTTCACATATGCCATTTTGATCACTCTAGGGTGTCCAAAGTACAGTGCTTGATGTACTTCTTTCCATACTAGATTCCTTAACTCCACTACGTTAGGTACATTCATCCTACCTTTATATCTAAGCAATCCATTAGGTTCAAAATGAAAACCCTCATACCTAGAATCCAGTGGATTATTAGCGAGTGCTTGCTTAACTTGCAAGTAGTACTCATCTTCTTTTCACTTTTACAACACTTGAGCTTTAAAGTCGGTTTGAATCGTTACTATTGAAGCAATATGGCGTCTTCGACTCAAGGTGTCAACATCCCTATTTTCTTTCCCTTTAATATAACTAATCTATTGAAATAATAGTTAGCTATTAACTCCAACCATCTTCTCTTCATAGCATTCAAATTAGGTTGAGTGAAAAGGTACTTTAACCCATTATGGTTAGTTTTCAATTCAAAGGGTTTCCCTAACAAGTAGTCCCTCCATATTTGTAATGTGTGAACCATAGCTATTAACTCTAAATCATGCGATGCATAATTTTTCTCATAAGGTTTCAAATTTCTGGATTCGTAAGCAATCACTTGTCCATCTTGCATTATCACTCCTTCTAAACCTTCTCTGCACACATCTATGATAATTGTAAAGTTACCCTTAGGATTAGGTACTTTCAAGATTGGTGCAATGATCAACTTCTCTTTAAGTACATCAAAGGCTTCTTAGCACTTCTCATTCCACTCAAATTTCTTCCTTTTTCTCTATAAAGAAGTAATTGGAAAATCAATCTTGGAGAATTTCAAAACAAACTTTTTATAGTACCCAGCTAGACCCATAAAACTTCTAACCCTAGACACATTCTTGGGTATAGGCCACTCAAGTACTCCTTGATCTTAGCAGGATCTATAGAGATTCTGTCCATTGAGATTACATGCCCTAGATAATGCACTCTCATTTGGAAGAAAGTACACTTAGATAGTTTACCATACAACTTGTGTTCTCTTAACCATTGTAAAACTATCTCTAAATGTCTACAATGAACTTCCTCATCCTTAGAATAAATCAAGATGTCATCTAGAAAATTCAAGAAAAATTTATGTAGTCATTCTCTAAATACACTATTCATCATATTCATAAATGTGGCAGGTGCATTTGTCAACCCAAAAGGTAAAACTATGAACTCATAGTGTCCATATTTGGTTCTAAATGTAGTCTTAAAGATATCTTCATCTCTAATTCTTAACTGGTGATATCCAGATCTCAAATCTATCTTTGAGAATATGGTAGCTATTCTCATTTGATCAAAAAGATCATCAAATGTGTGGCAATGGATACTTGTTCTTCACCATGTCTTTTTTAAGCATACGATAGTCAATGCATAAACATAAAGTACCATCTTTTTTTTCACAAAAATGACCAGAACCCCCTAAGGTGAAACACTTGGTCTTATCAACACTTTTGACAATAGTTCATCCAATTGTGCCTTAAGCTCCATTGGCTCAGTTGTCATCATCCTATAGGGAACCTTGAAAATAGGTTCATACCTTGAAATTATATCTATAGAGAAGTCAAATATCCTCTTCGATGGTAACCTAGGTAACTCATCTGGAAACACATCTAAAAAAATTCTCAATATAGGATACCTTTCAATGTCCAACATTCTAGTGTCATCTATCTTACTATCTTCCATCTCTTGGAAACTCTAGGAATCCAAGTTATCAAAACTTTCTTCAAGTTCTTCAATCTTAACGGAAAAGAGTTTGCACCATTTCTTCTCAACCCTCATTAGTTGCATTGCCAAGATTTGATGAATCTTCACCTCTCTAGGTATCCCTTGGAATTGTACTTGGTTACCAAGATCATCTAGGAATTCTATGGTTTTCGCATGGCAATATACCTTAGCCCTATGTCTCCACAACCAATTCATACCTAAGATAACATCATAAGATCCTAAAGGTGAGACATAAAGGTTTACTTCAATAGAGAAACAACATAGCTCTATCCTAGCCTCAAACAAGCATTGTTCCACCTTTACTCTTGTATGGTTTGCATACTCTACATCGCAAGAAATTTCCACATGTCTAGCCTTTCTAGATAAGTGTTTAGCTACTATAGGTGAAGTGAAATTCTTCGTTGCACGTGTATCAATAAGAACTGAAATGGGTAAACCAAAAAAAATGCTTGGAGTTTCAATGGGTGTTTTCTGATACTCTACTTGGCGATCATCCACCACTACATGTATCCTTTGTTGGAAAATTTCTCACTGAGTTGGTAGCAAACTACCAAATAGCTCACTGGGATAATCTCTAGAAAAATGGTATCCCCCACAAGTATAGCATTTTGAAAATGGTACCCTCTTCTTTGTGGGTTCTCCAAATCCACTAGCATTCCCTCCAACATTGTTGGTATTTCCTCAGTTGGAACCATTCCTCCTTCACTCCCTTCTCGACTCTTTACCACTATTGCAGTTTCCTTTTTCTCCTTGCTTAGGTACATTTTGTGCAACCTCCACCTTCTTTGGAGTTGGCTTGTCAGAAATTTCTGCAACCTTCTTATGTTCTCTATTTTCTTGCCTAGAGGTAGCCCTAAGATTTTTCTCCTTCTTAATTACCTTCTCATATACAAGATCCATAGTTTTTGCACCATGCATATCCACTTCTCCTCCAATCTGATTGTTAAGTCCCATTATAAATTTTCTAATGTGGAAGCTCTCATCCTTATGATATATAGGAACATAATGCAGAAGTCGAGTAAACTTCTCCTAGTACTCGTTGACTGACATATTTCCTTGTCTCAAACTCTAGAAATCCATGAGTTTTTGGTCATAGTATAGTTGGGATAACCATTGCTTGTGGACAATCTCAACTACTTCCCCCCATGTCAACTTCCATGAGTTGATATTGAGTTCCAACATTTTGTTCATCCAATAGGTTGAAGATTCTATAGCTAACTAGTATGCACCCCAAGCAACTTTATTGGTCTTAGTGTAATTTTATATTTCGAAATAATTTTCCATTTGAACAAGCCACACATTAGCTTCATCCCCATTGGCACTTCCCTCAAACTTGGGTGGAACAATCTTCTTCATATCTTTCGAAAGTCTGGAAGCCATGTACTTCTTACTTCTTTCCTCATATGGTGTTGGTGATCTTTCTATTTTGTGATCATGGTTTTCATTACACCTAGGTATGTGCAGGATAATGGTGGGCCAAAAAGTGGCAATGAGGAAAAAAACACGTCTTTCATCGACTAAAAAAATGCGAAAAAGGACATGCTGACCTTTTTTAGGCTCGAGTGTCACCATACCAAACACCAAACCTACTTTTACAAATCAGATATCCGATTTGTAAAAATCATATATAAAAAACGTATGCTGCTGTTTTGAAGTCATTCAGTAGTGAAGAACCCGCGGGCACACAATGAATTCATTCTTCGCGTAACGGATATCCAATTTAGGCTAAATTCAATTTGGAAAGGTAAGTTTTTTTATTTTTACTTTATTTGATTCAATTTTGATTTAGATTTGAATAATTTCATATGGTTATTTGTTGATTTTTTTAAAAAATAGGGTTTTTGATTGATTTTTTGTGAAAAAATTGAGTTTAGAATAGATTTTGATAAAAAAATGAATGTTTTTTGTGGATTTTTTTTCACAATAGGGTTTTTGATTGAATTTTTATGAAAAAATTGAATTGAGAATGGATTTTGATAATAAAAAAATGAATGTTTTTTGTGGATTTTTTTCAAAATAGGGTTTTTGATTGAATTTTTATGAAACAATTGAGTTCAAAATAGATTTTGATAAAAAAACGAATGTTTTTAATGGATTTTGATTTAAAAATAGTGTTTCATTTATATTGTCTAATTTTAGATTAATTATTTTTTAACTTTAATCAGGCATTATGGCTGTTGAGAATGAAAATGCACAAATTCCACTAGTTGAAAATGAAAATCCACCAGCTGAGAATCAAAATGCAGAAATTCCAAATGCTCCACCACCTC